>VXAA01004791.1:19463-30776 GCA_013399115.1 Anseranas semipalmata | reverse complement strand
CCCCTGCCCTGGGCCTTGGGGGGGGTAAGAGGGGGAGCAGGGCCCGGGGCCACCCGGGCTGGTGCGGGGGGGCTCCAGCACCCACCGGCCCCGCTCAGCCCCCAGGGACCCGCCGGTGCTGTCCCGGCCCGGGGTGCGGGCGCACAGAACCCCGGTGCGCATCTCCACGCCGGGGCGCGCTGCAGACCCCAGCGATGCAGCCCGCGGAAGCAACGCGACGCTCGCCGCTGCGGGCTCCTTGCGCCCAGGGCTCGTTTCACCCGGTGCTGCTCATCCCGGGCAGGGGCTGAGCCGGGCTGGGGCCGTGCCAGGGCCGGGCTGGGTACGAGGCGGCGCTTCCAGCACGAGCCCTCTGCCCCCGTCCTTCCCGCACCCGGCTCTGCCTGCAGCACCAACCGCGGCTTCGCGGGAAGCCGTGGGCACGCGCCCATGGCACGGCACGGCACGGCACGCGCGGTGAGCACGCCGGCTTCACTGCCTCCGGGACCATGGTGCTCCCAGGAGCGGGGAGGAAACAGGCGGTGGTCTGGGGGCTGCAGTGCAGCACGGCACGGCACGGCACAGCTCAGCACAGCATGGCACAGCATGGCACGGCACAGCACGGTGTGGCACACTTTCCCCAGGGTGCCGGGAGGAGCTGGGGTGATGGATGTGGAGCAGCAGAGTCGCCGGGCTGCGGCTTCAAAGGGCGCAGATAACGCGGGTGGAACCTGCGGCTGGCGCCCGCTGGAGCTCATCCGAAGCCCCCCGGCCCCAGGAAGGGGCTGCTCCAGTGCCAGCAGGCAAGCTGGTGGGGAGGGGGCACCTCGGGGAGAGCCCCCCGGGACAGCCCCTCTCTCGTTTGAAAATGGGACCAAGCCGAACGCCCCCTGCATGCCCTCCCGGCCCCGTGCTGCCCCCGGGCATCCCCAGCAGCGCCAGGTCCTCCTGGCTCGGAGCGCCGTCGCTGGGCCGGCCGCTTCTGGAGGAGCGATAAAGTGCAGGTCCTGGTGCGACGGAGAGGTCCGGGCAGGGAACCGCAGAGGTGGGACGCTGCCCTTGGGGTGCTGCACAAGCGTCCCCGGGGTGCCTGGCGCGCGTTTTGCTGGAGGTTTGCTGTGCGCGCAGCTGGGCGCGATGGGGTCTGGGTGATGTCAGGGACCCCTTTGTGGGCACGTGGGGCCCGGCTCCACTCCTGCTGCTGCACCCGGTGAAGCGCGGTCGCTGCTGCTCTCCCTGCGCCCTCCCCTCTGCCACCAGGCATCCCCCTGGCAGCAGCTCTGCCGGGACGTGTCCCTCAGGTACCGCTACCGCGTCCCCGCTCAGGAAAGCGCCTGAGCTCGTGGTGCCAGGGGGGCTCCCGGCTGCCCCAGCCAGGGGACGCTGACCCTCCCGGGGTGTCCCCAGTGGCTCCTCACCCGCTCTCGGGCTGCCCCGGTGCTCTGCATGGCAGCGCGTCAAATTCCGCTGAGATTGCATCTACCGCATTGCCATGCCTTCGGAAAAACTGCGCCCAGCAGCCATCTGGGAAAGCTCGCCCGCCCCGTGGGGCGCAGCCGCCTCTTTGAACTCTGCGGGGTTTTCTCCCGGTTCCTCCTTCCCCTCTGGCTCTGCCCTTCTCTCGCCTCCGCCGCGATCTCGTGCCTCGCTGCTGGGCTGCAAGGAGCGGCTGCAGGCGGGGACGTGGGCTCTGGCGGGGAGACCTGAGCCCCGTCCTGTGCCACTCTGCGCTGTCGTAGCCCCTGTGTCGATCTTCCTCCTCCTCCTCCTCCTCCTGCGCCTGCTGGAAGCAGCATCTCCTCAAGGGCACATGGGGATGGGATGGGATGGAGGGGGAGGAATGGGCACAGCAGGAGGAGCATCCTGGAGATCCTCTGGAGCACCCTGTGCCTGGGGCCTCCCCAGCCCCTGGCTGTGAGAGCGGCGCCGCTTCACTGCCTGCTTTTTGGGGCCGGTTTGCCACGAGGGGTGACTTCTGCCTGGGGTCTCATTTGCAGGCGTTCCCAGGGAGCAGCGCAGGTGGAGGAGGCTGTCCCGTCCCTTGGGCGGGATTTCCCGGCGGGACCCCGAGACCCCCGGCGATGGAGCCAGAGGAGAAGCCGTTCGTGGGGGACCCCCAGGGCGGGAGGTGCAGGGGGATCCCCAGCCCCCGCGGCGCAGGTGAGCGGTGGGACCCCCGGGTGGGCTGCCCGTGCCCGCTGCCCCCAGGGCGGCCGGCAGAGGGGTTTGCCTGGGGGGCTCAGCGGGTGAGGACCCTCGCTGGGCAGCAGGGAGGGGCTGGCGCAGTGGGAGGGGCTGGGTGGTGCTTGGGGGCTCCATTCCCCTTGGGGGAGGTTTTGCCCCACTCCGGCCTCCCCGTGCCCAGCACCATGGAGCACGTGGCAGTGCCACTTGGCCTCTGGCTGCTCGCGTGCCCAGGGAACCCAAATGTAGCTTTTTCTTCCCCAGGAAAGGGCTGGGCCGGTGTGAAGCGCGAGATTGTGGTGAAAACGGAGCCAGAGGATGAGTCGTATGTTGGGTACCCCCAGGGCCTGGGTGCAAGAGCCACCGTCCCCAGCATCCCCAGTGTCCCCAGCACCAGTAAGTGACCGCAGAGCAGGCGGCCGGGCAGGGCCGGGTGTTGGGTGAGACCTGCAGCCGCGCGGGGGCCGGGTCCCCTCCCGTGGGCTCCGGTGTTCGCCTGGGGACGTGGGCAGGGCCGCTGCGGGAAGGGGTTTTGCCAGGACCCGTTTGGTAGCCGGGAACTCCCTTCTGCAGGAAGAGAAGCGGTTCCTTTGCTTGCATAACAAGTATTTAATAACAAGTATTTAATAATTTAATAATGTTTAACTTAGTAAAATAATAAAATTTAATGCTGATGGGTGCTTTGGGTCCCCGCTAGCCTGCGGGCTGGTGCACCCCCCGTGGTTCCCCAGGGTGCCGGCTGCAGGAGGCGCCCCGCGCACTGCACCGAGCCCCCACAGAGCCGGCACCGAGCAGCAGCGGGCGGGAGCTGGCAGAGGCGCGGGCAGAGCGCCGGGGGCAAGCACGGGAGCAGGACGCGTGGGCTGGGTCTTTCCTTCCACAGGCATCAAAACAGAGGTCGTCGTCAAAACGGAGCCCCAGGACGACTCGTTTGGTGACTGCCGCCGTGAGAGCGAGGAGCCCCCCGACCCCGCTGCCTGTGAGTGGGGCTGGGCCCCCCGGGGGCCGTGCCGTGGGGTCACGCTCCCTGCTCTGCCTCTCGGTGCGTGCTGCCTGGCGGTGCCTTTGCAGGCGGCTGCCCCATGCTGTCCTGGGGGTGGTGGAGCTGCCCCTTGCTGTCCTGGGGGTGGTGATGCCCCACAGGTGTTGCACAGCCCCTCCCCCGCGCCCCCCTATTGCCAGCCAAGGTCGGAATCCGATCCCTGGGGCACCCGGCCGTGCCCAGGGTGCGCCGAGCACAGCCCCCAGAGCTCTGCTCTCTGCCCCGCGCAGGCGATGCCAAGCCCGAGGTCATTGTGAAGGTGGAGCCGGAGGAGGCGGCGTACATCGGGTGTCCCCAGGGCCCGGCTGGCCCAGGAGCTGCGGGCACAGGTGAGCGCCGTGGGGCCGCGCGGGGACGGGGACCCGGCTTGTGTCTGCCTGTGGGACTGAAGCTGCTCTTAGGAGTCGCTGCCCCAAGGGTGGGGGCAGCTCAGCTGGCAGAGAGCCTGGGGGTGCTGCTGTCCTCCCTCCGCCCCAGCCTGGCAGAAATCCGCGGGGAGGGTCCCCGGCCCCCTGCTGCTGCCAGCCCTTGGGGCGCTGCTCCTTGTGCGCTCCCGGAGGAGCATCGCGCTGCTCTCCTGCTTGTCCCGGCACCCTTGGCCGCCTGGATTTGTTTTGCAGGAGGCAGGAGGGGGCCGAACGCCTCCCTGGGCCTTACCTGAATGCACCCATGGTCCCGGAGCCGTGCAGCGATGCCACCCTCGCTCCCTGCAGCACGGTGCTGGGTGCTCCTGTGCCAAGGGCGGTAGTGTGCATCCCCTGCCCAGGCTCCCGAAACGCACCCACAGCTGCGCATCCCTCTGGTCTTCACGTCAGTCATCAGCCTCCTCTGTGGGGGAATTGATGCGTTCTCTTCCTCTTTCTCCTCCCAGCTGCGTCGTCAGCCCCATGCTGGCTCGATGTGGCACCGTCCTTGCTGTTCCTGTCCATGGTGCACTGGTGCCATCCGGTTCAGGCACCCTCGTCCCCTGAAGGCTCTCCCATAGCAAAAAGCCATGGCCTTCCAGCCCTAAACCACAGGCATGATCTGTGTGCAGTTTTGGCTTTGGAGGAGAGATTGCACGTGGTGTCTGGGCGCGGTGGCAGGTTCAAGGGAGGTGTTTTACCTGGCTGCAGTGCTGAGGATGGGATGGCTTCTCCCAGCTCCTCCCGCACCGAGGAGCTCCCGGCTGCGCTAACCCAGTGCCGCAGCCGAGGCTCTGCAGCCCCGGGCAGCCTTGGTGGTGCCGGGCCGTGGGTGCGGTGCTGCAATGCCTGGGGCTGCCCCTGTGCCGCAACTGTGCTGTGCCCACACCTGCGCACAGCTCCTGGCTCTGCGCCGTGCCGGTGATGGCCGGGCGCTCTCTTCTCTCTCAGCAGGTGGCGAAGGTGGCGGTGAGAAGCGTCCCAAGGAGGAGGCAGAGGACATGAAACCGGAGGCAGCTTTGCTGGAGAAGAGCCCGGAGGCTGCGCCCCGCATCAGCCAGTGGACAGTGCGGCCGGCGCGGGGCGGCGCGGCCGAGCCCCGGGGGCTCTGCGTGGAGACGGGCACGGCTCCCGTCCTGCTGGCGAGCACCACCGGGCACAAAGTCACGGCCCCCAGCACTGAGCCGGCCCGGCGGCCCCGCAGCCATGGCGCCGAGCGGCCCTTTGCCTGCAGCGAGTGTGGGAAGAGCTTCCAGCACCGGGGGAACCTCATCACCCACCTGCGTGTGCACACCGGGGAGAAGCCCTTCGCCTGCACAGTCTGCGGGAAGAGCTTCAGCCAGAAGGGCGACCTGATGCGGCACCAGCGCATCCACACGGGCGAGAAGCCCTTCGAGTGCACCGTCTGCGGGAAGAGCTTCTGCTCCAAGCAGACCTTCATCCTGCACCAGCGCATCCACACGGGCGAGAAGCCCTTCTCCTGCACCGAGTGCGGCAAGAGCTTCAACCGCAAGGCCAACTTCATCACGCACCAGAAGATCCACCGCGGCGAGCGCCCTTTCATCTGTGCCGAGTGCGGCAAGGGCTTCTGCGCCAAGAAGACCTTCATCCTCCACCAGAAGATCCACATCGGCGACCGGCCCTTCGGCTGCTCCGAGTGCGGGAAGAGCTTCAGCCGCAACGGGGACCTGACGCGGCACCAGCGCATCCACACGGGCGAGCGCCCCTTCGCCTGCGCCGACTGCGGCAAGTGCTTCAGCCACAACGGCGAGCTGATCAAGCACCAGCGCATCCACACGGGCGAGAAGCCCTTCACCTGCACCGAGTGCGGCAAGAGCTTCAACCGCAAGGGCACGCTCATCACCCACCAGCGCATCCACACGGGCGAGCGCCCCTTCGTCTGCCCCGAGTGCGGCAAGACCTTCAACCTCAAGACCACGCTGATGAAGCACAAGCGCATCCACACGGGCGAGCGTCCCTTCACCTGCCTGGAGTGCGGGAAGAGCTTCAAGTACAAGGGCAACCTCCGGACCCACCACCTCACCCACACGGTGGAGCGGGTCTACCCCTGCACCGAGTGTGGCAAGATCTTCAGCCACAAGAAGGAGCTGACCGTGCACCAGAGCGCGCACACGGAGGAGCGGATCCTGTCCTGCTACCAGGACGGGGAGTCCTTCAACCCCTTCCTCCCCGTGCACCCGCTTCTCATGTCCTGCACCCAGATCCAGATGCCGCTGGAAGCCCTGTCCAAGTACAAGTAGGAGCTGGCAGAAGCGCAGAGCTCCGCAGCTTGCCCGCGGCACGTCCCCGCAGCTGGAGCAGGCGGAGGAGGAACGGCACGGCAATTTTAGGACCCAGACCTGCCATGGTGCTGGCGGTGCATCGAGGCGCTGCCACGGAGCCAGCTCGCCCCAGAGTGAGCACAGCATCCTCGTGGCACGCTCATGGCACGCCCAGCACCCAGAGCATAGACGAGGGCCAGAGCCGCGGGGCGGGTGGTTGCTGCAGCGCGCGGGCTGCGTGGCGGCGGTGGAGCTCCAGGCGCGGGGCCGCCGTGTGCCCCATCGAGGTGCCCGCAGCTCCGGGTTAGAAACTTGTACAGGAGAGGTGCTGGGGTGGGTCTGAAGACCTCAGGTCGCCCTGCCCGGCCAGCACTGCATTGTCCCCTCGCCGCCTCTTCTGCCCCTCGCTCAGGCACCAGCAGCCACAGGGCCTGCCTGCCACGTCCCCGTGCCGCCCTCCACGCTGCAGCAGACACGGACCCTGCCTTGCCTCGTGTAAGGGACTTCAGCGTAGCTGCTGGTTAGGAAAGGGGCAGTCTTTGGGGTAGGAGCCGTTGTTTCTCCTTGCATGTATCTCGGGCACGGAGACACAGGATGTGGAGAACAGACGGTGCATCTGCCGCAGCGTGGTCCTTCCCCTTCCCCGGCGGTCCCTCTGCCCCGCCCCGGGGCTCAGCAGCCCCCCGGTCCCTGAGGAGCTCTGCACAGCTCGCAGCGTGCAGTTACCGAGCTGTGCTTTCCATGGAGCGCAGAGCGGTTCAGGTGCACGGGACCCTCAAAGACCGCCCCGTCCCACCCGTGCCGTGGGCAGGGACGGCTCCCCCCAGCTCGCGTTGCTCGAAGCCCCGACCAACCCAACCTGGAGCACCTCCAGCAATGGGGCACCCGCAGCACCTGGGCAGCCTGCTCCACTGTCCCAGCGCCCGCAGCGTGAGAAATTCCTTCCTCATCCCCCACCTGACTCTGCCCCGTTTCCATTTACAACGGCTGCCCCTTGTCTCCCCGGAGCCGCCTCTTCTCCAGGCCGGGCAGCCCCAGCTCCCCGCCGTTCCCGGTAGCAGAGATGTGCCAGCTCTGACGGTGCTGGTGGCCCCCAGCCGCAAGGCTGAGGAGCGGAGCAGGGGCAGGAACCACCCTGGTTCCTGCTGCAGCCCGGGGCGGGCAGGGGCTGTGCCAGGGCTTCAGCTGCACCTGGGACACGCGGCGCAGATCCGCTCGCCTGGGGGTGGCTCCGGCTGTTGGGAAGGGACCTTCCCCTGCTGCCTCTGCCTGCCGGCCCTGCCTGTGTTCGGCAAACGAACCGTCGTGCGTGCCACTGCTGAAGCGTTGCATTTACACAAAACGTAAACTTGACTTTGAGGCTGCCGGGTTGAGCAGCGAAGGGGCAGCGGGTGGCAGAGACCAGTCCCTGGGGGCTGCTTTTGCAGGGGGGCCCCAAGCTGGGAGCGGGTGTGTGGGAGGTACGTGGTGGCTCTCGTAACTTTGCCTCAGTTTCCCTATCTGTAAAATGGGCTAGCAACACTTCCTGCCTCACCAGGGCATTGTTAAGCTGCTGGCCCACGGTGCCTCGGGGAGGGGACCGGGGCTGTCCGGTGTCGTCGTTACTGCTGCTGCAGTCTGGGGGCTGCTGGTGGGCTGCTGCACGTGGGAGACCCCCGGTGAGCCATGGTGTGCAGCGCAGCAAGGACTGCGTGTATTTATACTTCCAGTCTTTTTTTTTTCTAACGTAGAAACTAATAAAAAGTGAAACCAAGCACAAAGAGGCGGTTTGCCCAGTAGGACACGCTGCCTGTCCTTTGTCCTCGACCCAGCACGCCCCTTTGGGGGTACAGGGGAGCACGCACCGGGAGCCAAAGGTGCCCTGAATACCCTAAAATATGCAATTATCGATGCAATTACTGGCAGGCGGTGCTCCTCGTGGGGCAAGTGCCCCCACTCCAGGTGCAAATCCCAGCCAGCGGTGCCGAGGCGGCCGCCGAGCCCCCGCTCCCACTGAGCACAAGGCGCTGCGGCAGCTCGCGGCCTGGCCACGCGCTTTCTGCTTCCTCTCGCCAGGATGGAACCGGAGGCGGCAGGTTCCTGGAGAGCGGTGCCGTGGAACGGAGGCTGGCCGGTGGCAATGCCGGGGAGAAGCGGGTACGTGGGGCTCTGCGGGGGGGTGCCGCGATGAACTGCTTCGGGGCGTGTCCGTGCTGAGGAGACACGCAGTGCACGGGGAGTTTGCGTGGGGCAGGCAGCAGGGATCGGCGCTGAGCACCACGGGCACCCGAGGACGCGCAGCAGCCCCAGCGAGAGAGCTGCAGCAGCACCGCTGAGGCGAGAGCATCGCGCCTGCTTGCAGCCCTCGTGCTGGCCAGCCGGTGACCACAGCTATCCCGTCCTTGTGCCCTCCTGGAAGCGTTCAAGCAGGACCGTGCAAGCGGTACGAGCCGGGCATGTGCATCGCTGCGGTGCCGGCGCAGCGCCCGCTCTGGCCGTGGGTCACTCAGCCACCCGCGTGGGTGTCCCCATGCACACCAGTGCCTGAGCTGGGCACCAGAAAGCTGCAACTCAGCTGCCCTCAACAGGGGCTCGGTGGCCTCTGGGGTGCCCAGGGCTGGCACGGGGCACCCAGGGGTGCAGGCAAGCACCTGGGTGACGGGAGAGGCTCTGTGATGTCTGCTGTGGTCAAGCACTGGAGCGGGCTGACCAGGGTGGTGGTGGGGTCCCCGTCCGTGGAGGTGTTTGAGATGCGTGGACATGGCACTGAGGGACGTGGTGCAGGGGTGGGACCCAGTAGGCCAGGTGAGTGGTGGGACTGGGTGATCTCGAAGGTTTTTTCCAGCCCAGGTGAGTCTGGTGCTTGGCTCCCGCTGCACCCCGATACCCCAGACCCTGCCGAGCCGCGGGGTCCCGCGGGAGCTGCACCACACCTGTACCAGAGCACTGGGGCCACCACAGCAGCTGAGGCACAAGGGCCAGAGCAGCCCCTGCCCGGCGCGGGGCAAGGCTTGGGAAGTTGCAGCAGGGTGGGGGCACAGCAGTGCCTGGCACGGCCCCGCTCCCCAGTCCCCCATTGCACTGCCCATGCCCTGCGGAGCGATGTGGTGGCCCCGGCCCCAGCGCTCCTGGGTGCATGGCAGAGGCTGCACTGGGCCGAGCTGGGCCGAGCTGTGCCAAGCCAGGCTGGTCCGTGCAATACTGAGCCGTGCCAAACTGTGCCGGGCATCACCAAGCCATGCTGTGCTGTGCATCACCGAGCCATGCTGTGCTGTGCCAGGCCAAGATATACGGTGCTCTGCTGAGTGGTGCTGTGCATAACCCAGCCATGCCACCTGGTGCTGTACCAGGCCCAGCTGTGCCGAGCCGAGCTGTGCTGTGCAATCCCGAGCCGTGCAGTGCGCGGCAGCAGGACTACACCTCCCGTGCTGCACTGGTGGCAGCGAGGCCCCGGTGGCTGACGCAGCCTGCGGCTCCCGGGGCCGCCTTTGTCCGTGCCTGCGGCCGTGCCGGGCGGGCAGCACAGGTAGGGGCTGCGGGCCGGGGCCGGGTGGGGGCGCGGGGCTGCGGCGGGGGGGCCGGGCCAGCAGTGGGGCAGCTCCGGCCGCACAGGGCCCTGTGCACCCGGGGCGCTCTCAGCCCCTGCCGCCGCCCGCACCCCCCCGCGTCTTGCAAGGGAATGCAGTCGGTGGGGGTGGGCCAGCTCCCGGCCCCGTTTTGATTCATTGAGCAAAATATTGTGCTTGGCAGCGTCCGCAGGACCATCCGTCTTTGCCGCTCCTGCGTCACTGATTTACGGGACAGGCATCTCCCGCAGAATCTGGAGCATCCGACCTCCGTCCGCACGGATAAATATTTGTGCATGCTTCTGTCTCCGCGCTGAGAGCCTGCAGGCGACGGGCTCCGGCTGCTCGGGCGAGGCGGGGGACAGCGAGCAGCCCGGCCCGCACCAGCGCTCACGGTAAAGCCGGCTGCTGGCTCCTGGTTTCCCCTGCTGCAGTTGTGCGCTCTGCAACGCTCCCGTCCCCCGGCACGGTCACTCCTCGTCCACCCCCTGGGGGCTCGGGCGAAGCCAGGGCCGGGTTCCCACCAGTCTGTGCTGCGGGGAGCGCGCGAGGTGTTTGAGATGCGTGCTGCACCAGGGCTGCACCGGGGCTGCCCGTGCCCATGGCAGAGCTGCGGCCGCGGGCACGACCCTGCTGCCAACGGCGCTGGTGTGAGAAACACTCGTTAGCCAGTAACGCAGGCTCGGCAAGGGTCTCGGGGAAGTAACGTTTTATTCGTGATTGCAATGGCGGGCATCTCACAAACAGGAGCGCGCTTGTGGATGCCATTTGCACACCTTTCATGCCCCGTTTCCCGACGCTTCCCCTCTCCCCTGGCTCCCCACTGGCCGAGTGCTCCAGGTTCACAGACTGCCCGACGCTTGCTTACTGGTTTCTTACAGTGTTATCACCTCTAATTCCTCCCTTTGTTCTTCTTATCTTTTGCTACCTTCTCCCTGTTTTTAATGGCTTTTTAGCCGTCTGGTCACATACACCCAGTCAGTGCTTTTCCGTTGAATATCAGTCTGGTACTTGTCCCCCCCCCGTACATTGTGCAATCTGAGGAAGCAGCTTGTCTCCCCCCCCATACACTGTGCATTCCCAGGAAGCAGCGTGCCTGGTGCTTCCTGTGCTTATGTTACCAACTCTGGTGCAAAAACAACATTTTTGTTCCCACACTGGGGGCCAGGGCGAGGATGGTGGGGGTGGGGGGGGCGGATGGAGGGCCTCAGGGTTTGCTTGGGAAAAGGTGCTCGCTGGGAGGGGGACGGGGCGCAGCGGCCGGGTGCTGCGGTCCACCCGCAGCTCCTCCCGAGGGCTGGGACGCCCGTGTGCTGGGTGCTGCTCCTGCGGGGCGGGGGGCACCCGGCACCCGCGGCGATGCCCTAACAGAGAGAAATGCTTGGAGACCGGGTCCAGCGCAGGACGTGCTGAGCTCGCGGCTTGTTGCTGCAGATGCCGGTGACGTTCGAGGACGTGGCCGTCTACTTCTCCCCCGAGGAGTGGGCAGAGCTGGCGGGCTGGCAGCGGCAGCTGTACCGCGAGGTGATGCTGGAGAACTTCGAGGTGGTCGCCTCGCTGGGTGAGCAGCGCTCCGGAGCCGCGGGGCTGGGGCCGAGCCGGAATTCTCCTCTCTAACTGAGCTGGGATCCTGGAAACCCAAAATCTGGCTGTTCCTGTTCCACGTCTGGATGCTGACTTAGTGGTTATACTTGCAGGTTTTTACACTGCCCAGGCAGTATCCTGAGGACAGCATCCTGGTAGAAAGGCTGGCCGGGAGCGGGTGAAGTGCAGGCGAGCAGAGGCGGTGACGAGAGCAAGGCAAGAAGAGTTTGTAGGCGAGGGGAGCAGGGCAGCGCAGCTGTAGGCTGGCAGGGGCCGCCTGGCATCGCCCCGGG
>VXAA01004790.1:6294-24595 GCA_013399115.1 Anseranas semipalmata | reverse complement strand
ATGGGTGTGTCCCTTGGGGGTTTGGTATCCCCCAAAATACCTGGGGCCCCCTGCCTGGCGAGGTGTCCCCAAATACACGGGTCCTTTGGGGGTCTAGGGTGCCCCCAAAACCCTTGGGACCCCCTTGGTCCCCTCTCATGGGGGGTGTCCCTAAATGCATGGATCCCTTGGGGGTCTGGGGTCCCCCAAAATACTTGGGACCCCCTTGGTCCCCTTGCATGGAGAGGTGTCCCCACATGGGTGTGTCCCTTGGGGGTTTGGTATCCCCCAAAATACCTGGGGCCCCCTGCCTGGCGAGGTGTCCCCAAATACACGGGTCCTTTGGGGGTCTAGGGTGCCCCCAAAACCCTTGGGACCCCCTTGGTCCCCTCTCATGGAGGGGTGTCCCCAAATGCATGGGTCTCTTGAGGGTTTGGGGACCCCCCCAGTCACTCGGGTCCCCTCCAGACCCTTGGGTCCCCCCCTGCCCACCCACGTCCCCATCGCTCCCCCCAAAGGCGAGCGTTACCGTGCGGCATCTCAGCAGCAGGTGACCCGGCCAGCGCCTACCTGGACCAGGAGCACCCATGGGTGCTGCCACCAGCACCGATTTCATCACGGCCCGGCCGGGTGCCAGCGTCTCCCACGGGTGGCAACCGATGGCAGATAGCAGGGACCATTGTCACCAGCACCAGGGGACACTGGTGGCCAGGAGCAACGTCCCAGCTCCCCAGGACTGGGGCAATCCCCCAAAAACACCCCAAAATTTCAGGTCTCCCCAAACCCCTCCAGCTTCAGGAGCCTGCAAAACTCCCTCATTAAAAAAAGGGCATTTTCTGGAAAAACAAAACAAAACATAATTTTATTATTTTTTTTCCCAAAAATTCCTCATGCAATGGGTTTTTCCCCAAAATTCTCCCTGAAACACCCCAGCTCTTCGTGGTTTTATCACACACCTCCCTCCCATCATGCCCTGCAGATTTGCAACAAAAAGAGGTTTTTTTGCAAGATTTTCTCCCTCCCCCCAAAACCCTTGGGATTGAGCATTTGCATTTGCATTGAGTTCAATTGTTATTATTAATATTTTCTGCATTTGCACCCCGTTTAATCATTGCACTTTTTGCATTTCCACCTGGCTTGAATTATTTCCCCTCATTTTCTGCATTTGCACCATTTTTAATCATTGCACTTTTTGCATTTCCACCTGGCTTGAATTATTTCCCCTCATTTTCTGCATTTGCACCATTTTTAATCATTGCACTTTTTGCATTTCCACCTGGCTTGAATTATTTCCCCTCATTTTCTGCATTTGCACCAGATTTAATCATTTCACCATTTGCATTCGTATCAGGACTAAATTCCTTCTCCCCTTGCTTGATTAAATTAATGGACTTTTTGCATTTGCACCTTGGGTATATTATTCCTTTTTCTTTTTTTGCATTTGCATCGGGTTAAATTATTGCCCTTTCTGCGTTCACACTTAGATTATTTCTCCCCATTTTTGTATTTGCACCGGGTTAAATCCTTGCAGTTTTTGCACTTGCACCTGGGCTGGATTATTTCTCCCCCTTTTATCCCTCTTCACTGTTTGCACCTGTACCCGGGCTAAATTATATCTCCTCCTTTTTGCATTTGCATCAGCTTTAATTATTGCTCTTTCTGCATTTGCACCCAGGCTGGATTATTTCTCCTGCTTTTTGCATTCACACCAGGCTGAAGCGTCGCGCTGTTTGTGTTTGTAGCAGGGCTGGCTTATTTCCCCCTCTTTTTGCATCTGCATCAGGTGAAATCACTGCAATCTTTGCATTTGCACCTGACCCGGATTATTTCTGCCCCTTTTTCAATTTTCTTCAGGATAAACCCCTGCTCTTTTTGCATACACCCCCTGGGTGGGATTATTTCTCCCCCTTTTTATTTTTCCTCCCTTCGCTGACCTGCTGCATTACCTTCTCTCCCCACCTCTGCTTTTCTTCCACCATCTCATAGAGACGAATTTTAAACAAAACACCCTGAAGCTGCTTGGATCCAGATTCCTTTTGGGGTAAAATCATGATAATAATAATAACAATTTGCTTTTCGCAGGCGGGATTGTGAAATCGCTGGTTTACCCAGCGGTTAGCAAGGGATTAACCCCCAGGGAAACGCGTTGCTGCCTGCAAAGATCCGTTTCACTTTGCAGAGCGATCCGGGTGTTGCACTAGGAAAAAGCCCCTCGGCGTTTGCATGCGGCCGCCTTCCCCCCTTGCCTGAAAACCGCAGCCAAAAGCTGGGTGGTGCCGGGATTTTTGCAAAAAAAAACAAAAAACAAACAAAAAAATCCCCGTGCATTGGGTTGCTGAGGCATTCCACTTGCTTCTTGCTTGCGAGCACAGTGGAGGGCCTGGACAAACACGGCTCAGGTTGCAAAAGCACCCCGGGCGTCCCGCCAGCCCCTCTCCGGTTTCTGGGAAATTTGGGTCTCCTGCTGCCAAAGCCGCCCTTTTGCCTCCCGCTTGCGTCTTTGCTTTTGCAATGGGCTAGCTGAGACGGGGCCCCAGGGGGGACACCTGATATTTCTGCTCCCTGGAGGTAAATAGAGAGCAACAAGGGCCTTGCACAATCGGGGCCGAAAGGGTTGGGAGGGTGCAAAGCGGGGCGGTGTGACAGGCTTTTGATTTCAGCGTGCGCGGCGTTGGGTTGCAATGCCCCTTGCTGGGGGTTGCAATGCCCCTTGCTTTGCATTTCAACATATTTTGCTCTGGTTTGCAATGGACTTTGCTTTAGCTTGCAATGCACCTTGTTGTAGATTCACTGCACGCTGTTTTGAGCTGCAACACACTTTGCATTTCATTGCAATGCCCCTTGCTTTGTATTTCAACATGTTTTGCTCTGGTTGCAATTGGCCTTGCCGTGGGGTTGCAATGCATTTTTTTTTTTTTGTAGGTTGCACGCCGTTTTGAACAGCAATGCGCTTTGCATTGGATTGCAACGTGTCCCTTGCTCCGGGGGTTGCAATGCCCCTTGCTGTGGATTTCAATCTGCCTTGCTTTAGATCTCAATGCATTTTCTCATAGATTAATTGCATTTGTTTCGGGTTTGCAATGCCCTTTGCTTTGGGTTGTAACCTGCCACAGACAGGCAGCAGGTTGCAAAAGTTGCCCATCAAATTGGCAAGAAATTGGCAAATTGGCAAGCCTTTCCATATTTTTTTTTTCTATGCATCTTTTTGGGGTTGACTTTTTGGGCATGAAAATAAAGGGCAATTTCCCCACCCAATCTGGGTCCGACCCCCATTTTCCTGCACCCTTTTAAGCCTTTTGACGTTGCACGACCCAGCTTGGAAAGGGTTGAGCGCATGGGGTCACGTCCACTTCTTTTTGAGGGGAAAAAAGGGCTATTTTCTTCCACTGCTGGCAAGACGAATGCCCTTCCCTAGAATGGACATCACCCAATTTATCAGCGATGTCAGAGAAAACATTTTTCCAGGGAAACAGTCGAGCTCCAACTCTGTGCAAATATTTAGGCTCAAAAGTAAGAGATTAGGTCCTGTGCCTGGGGAGGGCATCCAAAAGCAGCCAGTGATTAATTGCCTTAAATTTATCATGGATTTTGCTTGATATTGGGTGAATTTGGTGTTCTGGGGAAGATCATCGCTTGTTGGATGTTTCGGAGCAGGTTGCGAATGGCCAAATTTAGGTGATTTATGACGGTCTGGGGATGTTTTCCAAATCTCTTTGGGTTCATTAGAATTCCTCTGGAATCATGTTTATGAACTTTAGGATTTTGTTAGAATTTCTTTGGGGTTTGCTTTAATTGGTTTGGGATGCTTTATAAATGCTTTGAGCTAATTTAGGAAGAGTTTTATTTTTTAAGTGGCTTTGGGCTTTGTTACAAATACTTTGGGGTTTGTTATCATTGCTTTGGGATGTTTTTATAATTAATTGCTTGGAGCTTTTTTGTCATTAATCACTTCAGGGTATTTCCCCCTCTCTCCGGTTATATGGGATTGCACAAAACTTGTCATTGTTGTGGGTTTCTTGCTTGAAGTGAAAAGCTCCAGGAGCTGAGCAGCTGCTGGCAGCAATAATTTCCTGCTGAGTTGATGAAATGAAAGTTTTTCGGTGGATTTGAAGCAACCTTGCATGGAATTCATAGGAAACAATTTATTTCTCTTTTTAATCTTTTCAAAATAGTCATATATTTAAGTATCATATTAAAAATTACCTCTCTGAGAGGGGGCAGTGGATTCATGTTTGTACACAACTCGAGCAAGTTGCAGGCCCAATAATTCACTTATTTAGCAGCAAATTCTCTTTTTTTTCCCCAATTATTTGCTATTCTTTCTTTGTTGTAACTGCTCAGGGAAATGCATTGGGTTGTTTCACCATGGGAAACAAATCCAGTTGTTTCCCTTTGAGAATTATGTTGGGTTGCTTCACTGCGAGCAACACGTTGGGTTGTTTCCCCACCAACAATAGAAACAAAGAAGACAATTCCCATTTTTTCTCACCCTAGCAATTGCTGAGCAAAAAAAAACCCAACAAACAAACCAAAAAAAACCACCCCAAACCACGAGAAAAAAAACTTTGTAAAAAGGGTTTATTGTTTTACCCAACAGAAGGCAGCATTATACTGAAAACAGTCAACAGGAACAGTGCATTTCTGGGGAAAAATGGCAGGGATTTGGGTCTGCCGACCTCCATTTTGTGCTCATGTTGGATTGGGGTGTTGATCGCGCTTTCCTTCAAGTTCCCTTGGTGTGGATGGGTCATCTCGGTGTTGGGCTCTACCTGAAGTAGATCAAGTCTTCAAAACGCCCTTTTTCTCACCGATTTGAAGTCAGATCAAGCGTTTGCCCTTTTTTTTGTGTGCGTTTGAGGACGCGTGCCCTCCTACCGTAGACATCCATCGTAGCTCAGTGCTGGTTTTCCCTCTGCGCTTGCAGGAACTCAACCTGAGGAGCTGCTTGGTGCCTCTATATGCATAAAAACCTCTGCAGGACTATTTACAAGAAGTGCATGAGCTGGTGTGTGTGAAAATGTCCTCTGGCATCTGCCCCCTCGTGGCTTCATCTACTGCACGGGGTAGACGGGGGCTTCCACTTCCATCCGCACGAGGTTGGAGGCATGGCTGGAAGAGACGAAATATGGGCGGCCATCAGGGTCCCCCTTGGAAGAGGAACCACCAGGCCTTCATCTTCCTCATCATGACATCACCACCAGGAGGGAGAAACGTTGCCTCTTCCCTTCCCCAAAAGGTGAGTTTTGCTCAGTGCACCCATGTTTTTATGGGGCTAATCCCATCCCCATGCATGGGATTGCGCTTGAGAAGCTTCCAAGCCTGGGTACCGCCTCGTTGGCTTCATCCTCCACGCCATGGATGTTGCCTAAAGAATTGCGGTTCCTTCCCCGTCCACCACCCGCTTGTGGCAACCTTTGACATCCTGCAGGAGCATCCTTGTAGCCCGCAGCAGAAGGGAGAGCAGGGGTTAAACCATTGCGTTAGGGCACGTTGGGGCATCATGCGTTGGTGTGGAGGTGCTGAGCAGGACCAGCAGCGTGCTGGGAGGGCTGGGGAAAGCAGTGGAGTGGGGGCAAGCCGGTGGGCGCACAAGGGCAAGGCGTGCGGGCAAGCAGGCGGGAGGTGGGGTTGGAACAGCCCTTGGAGGCATCTTCATCGCCCTACAGCGATGGCTTTGGGATTGCCCTGAATTCGGCAAAGCGGCTCTACATTTGGCAAAAGTGTTGGGCAAGATTGCTCGTTAATTGGCGAAATCGCTCTCTATTCAACAAGATTCTTTTACATTTTGCAAAATCAATCTGTATTCGTCAAGAATGCATTTTGTCCAGGATGTCCTACATCAACGTTTACGCATTGGGTGTCTACTCTTTGTACTCTAACACTTCCGAGGCACCAGAAAACCCTAATTATTCAGGGACTTCATTAGGGAGGGTCAATCACCCTAAGCCTCACCCAACCATGGGGCCAAAGGGGCATTTGTAGCGTGAGATGTGACAGCAAAGGAGCGGAGTCACTTACCAGGTTAATATCCTTGGGTTTGTGTGTCAGTCGCTGTGGATGAAACCAAAGAAGATGGAGAAGTCCTTTCCAGATGCCGCCTAGCCCAACCCCTTGATGCCCCATGGAGGTTCTTCCCTACCCTCTTGCTTGCCCAGGCTTAAAAAATATCAACCCGCGTTTTGGGGAGGGGTCTTCTGGGGTTACTCACCATCCCGCAAAATCCTTGGCTTTCCAGGCATCAATGACCTCTGCGATGCTCCGCACGGCGCGGCCGTCGGGCAGCTTCAGGTCGTCGCGAGAGTCGCCGTTGAAGTTGCCGCAGGGGGCACAGAGACGGTTGCCCAAGGCGGCCCCTGCGGTCAACGTCACCTCCCCGCTGGGGCTGAAGAGCACATCCAACCCCGATGTGTGGGAGATGGTGACGTTCCCGGCCGCCGCACTCAAGGAAATGGCTTCGGACACCGCCGCCGGCAGGCGGGTGAAGAGCCCGTTCACCTGCAGCGACGCAAAATGCCAGAAATGTGTTAAAAATCCCAACCACCCTGTAAAGTGATGCAGCGCAATGCAAGAATCTTGGTGTTGAAGGTTCCATGGGCAATGGGGCCACATACTGCACCAGAGCAATAATCCCTTTAAAACTTCATTGCCTTTAATTTAGCCATGCTGGAGACCCTCCTGGGCAATATTTTGCCCCTAAACTGCAGTTGGCGAACGTCTTTCCTTGGGCAAGTCTGTCCAGCTCAACGTCTGTCCCAAAAGGAGACCTTCAAGCTCATCCTGAAGGAGTCATTTAACACAGGCCAAAAATCTCAGGTTTTGCACCCAGAGGATAAGCTACCTTAAGTGATCACCTTGAGTGTAGGACTGAAAGGAAGAGTGGGTAAATCCCACCCAAATTCTGCATCTTAATTTAATTTCCCCATCTTTGACTGCAAGGATTGTCCATGCCCTGCTCTGGCTTACCCACACCTCCATGTTGTTATTCACGGTGATGAAGGCATCACGGAAGAAGACGAAGATGGCCACGGCGGCCGGGATGCCGTCATCCCGACACTCGCTGACCTCCACCACCACCTTGAACCAGTTGGGCGACCGCTCGTCGCAGAGGGCGGCCACTTTGTAGGTGCCGCTGAATGGGAGCCTTCCTCCAGCACCATCGAATGTGGTCAAGGAGGCCCCCGGGGAGATCCGGCACCAGCCTTCCTGCTTGATGCACCTCTGCACCCCTTCCCGTGTGGCACAGACCTCGTCTGGGGGACACCGTGTGGCCTCGCAGGTGAGTCCACGGGATGGGTGGCAATTGCATTTCGTGGAGCAGTTGTTGGAGACAACGGTCTCTCCTGCCTGGAAAGGAAAGGCTCAGAGGTTAGTCCACGTGGGTGCCATCTCCAAACCTTCAAAGGGAGGCAGAAGTCCCTCACAGAGGTAGGAAAACCATGGGAAGGATTTGGTGAAAGTTGTGCAACTCAACAAATGAATTGTCTTTTGCTCTCCAGTCCAGCGGAGCAAAATAGGCACTTTAGGATGCTATTAATTGCATGATTTTGGATGTGTGTCCCTAAAATGAAGTGACCACCCACCTCATCAAAGACTGAGTCCCGAAACAAGTTGTGTTGACCAGATGGGACAACCAACCTCCTCAAAGATTGAGTCCCCACGTCCTTTGCATCCCCTAGATGGGACAACCCATCTCATCCAAGACTGATGCCCAAGCCAGTGGCATTGACCGGATGGGACAATCCACCTCATTAAAGATGGAGACCCCACACCAGTTGCATCATCTAGTTGGGTCAACCCATCTCATTATAGATGGAGACCCCACACCAGTTGCATTGACCCAGTGGGACAATCTACCTTATCAATGACCAAATCCCCAAACTGGTTGCATCAAGAAGATGGGACAACCCAGCTCAGAACCCTTCCTCAACCTGATTTCCACTGAAAGCACCAAGGTGAAGCCTTGAGGGCCAACCTCACCTTGAAATACCGTCCCTGGTGCACGCAGCCACATTGCTCCAGGGACACACAGGCTTCTCCATCGAAGAGGTACCCATCGTCACACTGGCATCCCTCGAAGCACGTCCAGCTGCACGGGGCCGGCACGGAGAGGCTGGCGCAGGTGAAGTCACAGGTACGGGTGCAGAGCTCGTAGTGGCTGTGGGGTGGGCAGGAGAGGGCTGGGGGAAAAAAAGGAAAAAGACCATTATTGCCCAAAAAAGTGATTGTTTTTGCGTGACCCATTGGGTGATGGAAGACCCATGCCCAGCTGATGGTCTTGGGTGTCTCTGGCAGCTCCAGAAGGTGCTGAAACCATCAAACCTTGCTTTTAGCATCCAAGTTAAAGCATCTGCATATCGCTAATCACCCGCGCAGCAAATTAGAGGGACTCCTGATTCAAAATCATTTGACACAAATATTGATGTTTTGGAGATAGCGAGCAGGAATTTTTCTTCCAGGTGTTTTGGGTGGGAAACGGGTGATGGAAGCCCAAACATGAGCTTTTGGGGGAAGGTTTGAAAGCATTTCTGGGCTATCTCCTGGATTTTCGTTGGGGGGCTTTAAGCAAAAAGCAACATTGCATGATTTTATGCAGGTCATTCATACGTCGTCTTGGTCCAGGTGGCAAAGGTTTGCCTTGAAAGCAGGGACAAAAAAAAAAAAAAACACAATTGCAAAATTGGGGGGGGTTACTGCAGGGAAATGGGGACTGGGGGAAAATAGGGCTCGAGGAGGATATTTTGGAGTACTTACGGCAAAAAGTCACCGTTCTCCACCCTCCAATCTCAGCCCCGGCAGCTTGGCAAGCGGCAGCGTAGGCTTGGAGGCTGTGGCACAGGGCATCCCGGGCACCGTCAGCAGCGCAGACGTCATGGAGGCAGTGGTGGAAATACTCCACTGGGCTCACCCGTGGGTGACATGGCCCGAAAGGTCCCACGGGGTCCCGGATGAGCCCGCAGGAGTCGCCGGCACCGTAGGGAGCAGTGGCAGTGGCGTCGCACACAGGACAGGCGTTGCCGTCGCATCCGTCGCTGCACGCTCCGTCTTCCGCGGGTGTCTTCCAGGAGGTGACAAATTCCTCGGTGCTCTTCGCCAAGGTCCCCCCAGGCAGCTGGAAATCATCACCGGGGTCTCCATTGAAGTTGCCGCCCAAGCCACAGACACGGCCCCGGTAGGCGTCGGGGACGGTGATGAGGAGGTAAGTGGCCGCGTTGTAGAGGAGCCGGAGGCCAGCGGCGGTCTGGAGCACGATGTTGTTCCCCTCTTGGCCAATCCGTAGCTTCTTGTCCTCCGTCACCAGCGGCAGCGTGAAGCGCTCCCCATCCACCTGAGAAGCACGGGGGGCGGTTTTGCACGCGTGTGTGCACCGGAGGACTTTGTATGCATGCACGTATGCACCAACAAATTTCTTCCTGCATGCACGCACCAACAGATTTCGCGTGCGCACCAGCACCAACAGATTTTGCTTGCACCAGGTTTTGCATGCCCTCTTTGGCACGCCCTCATGCACCTTGTGCATGCAACAGATTTTGCGTGCACACATGCTCCACGGGATTTTGCACACGTATGTGTGCTGAGGCATGAGGACATCCTGGCTTCCCGATGGCGTGATTTTGCATGCGCACATGCAGCACTGGATTTTTCATGCGTGCATTTAGCAGGGGATTTGGTGTGCACACATGCACCAGGGGATTTTTTTCATATGCATGTGCACCAGGGGATATTGCACACGTGCACCAAGGGATGGGGACATCCCGACTTCCCAACAGGGGGGATTTAGCATGCATATGTGCACCAGGGGTTTTGCACGCGCGTATGCACTGGCAGGCGAGCACAACCCAACTTCCCAATTGGGGGATTTTGCATGCACACATGCACAAGGGCATTTTGCATGCACCAAAATTTTGCACAGACGTGTGCACCAAGGGATGGGGATGTCCTGACTTACCAGTGAGGAGATTTTGCAGCAAGAGACTTTGCATGTGTGTGTGCTCCAAGGGGGGATTTTTGCATGCATGCGTGCACCAAGGGGGTATTTTTGCATGTGTGCATGCATGCACCAAGGGGATTTTTGCATGCATGCAACTGAGATCTTGCATGCCTGCATGCCCCAAGGCACACAGCCTTCCCAACTTACCGTCACCTCCCACTGCCGCCCCCTCTCCATGCTGACCGTGTACCCGTGGATGGAGACGGCCACTTTCTTCATCAGGGCCGCGTTGCCCCGGCCACCGCTGTCGTGCTCCAGCAGCACCGAGAAGTTCGCCAGCCGCTGCTGCGGCTTGCAGAGCCGCGCCAGGACGTAGCTGCAGGACCCCTGCAGGTCAAAGGCTCTCCCATCAAACGTCACGTAGTGTGGGTCGCCTGACACCACCAGCCTCCCGTAGCCGGCTGGGTGGCACCCCAGCACCCCATCCTCCACTCGGCACTCCTCGTGGGCACCGCAGGCGGCTTCCTTGCACTCCACCACCCCGTTGGCTTTGCAAATGCACCTCTCCCGGCACGAGGCGTAGAAATCCTCGCCCTTCTTGTAATAGCGGCCACGGTGCTCGCAGCCACACTCGCTCGCCGGCACGCACTCGGCACCGCTGAGGACGAAACCGTCGTCGCAGAAGCAGCCTTCGGTGCACGGAGCCGACGCGCAGCCCTCGGGGCTGGTTCGGCCCCGGCACGTGGTCGGGCAGCCGTTCCCGCACAGCTCGTAGTGCGAATGGCGAGGGCAGACGGGGGCTGCAAGAAGAAGGGGAGAAAACGCGGAGCCCCGCTTGGATTTGCAGCCAAAAGCAGCAGGGAGAGGATTCCTCTCCTTGCGCTGAAGCTCCAGGAGCAAATCCAAGCAAGTCTTTGGTGGTGGAGCATCATTACAGCTCCGGAGAGCAATGCAAATTTACTTTGCATTTCCCTTCCATGCATTGAGGAAGAATTTGGAGGGAGATAGGGATTTATTTTTCATTTCCCTTCCTTGCATGAAGGAGGGATGTGCAGAGCAGCGGGGATTGACTTTGCACTTCCTTTCTTTGCATTAAGGAAGAATTTGGAGGGAAATAGGAATTTATATCGCATTCCCCTTCCTTGCATGGAGGAGGAACGTGGAGGGCAGCGTGGATTTATTTCGCACCAGTGCATGAAGAAAGACAAGTTTTGCTTTGGCAATGAGTCAGAGGGAGTTTTCCCACATCCGTATTTGCATCTAAACTCATCGTTTGGCCTTGGAGACATGGAGGGAGAGGATAGAAACCCAATTTTAGAGGCATTTTGCGTTTCCGTGGGCTCTAAGCAAAGCCAAGGGTGTGCAGCTGGGCTTGAGCTCTTATTTTCTGGCAGAACAAGGGGAGAAACCGCCCTTCATCCCCGCTCACCGCAGAAGGACGGCGTCCTCCACTGCTCCACGCCGACGCCGTTGCTCTGGCACACCGTCATGTAGGCAGTGATGGCTTTGCACAAGATGTCCCGGCGCCCTTTGTACTGACAGGCATCAAAGGCGCAATCCTCCAGGAAAGCCCCCGGGTTGACGACCCGGTGACAATGTCGGAAAGGTCCCCCAGCCCTGGCGATCACCCCACAATAGCCGTCACCACGGTAGGGCTGCTTCTGCTCATCGTTGCACACCGGGCAATCCCCCACGCAACCGGCCGAGCAACCGGGGACGTCTCCCACCTTCCAGCTATCGGCCAACTGGATTTCATCCTTGGCGCGTTTGCCATCGCGGGCAATGAAGTCATCGTTGGCATCACCGTTGGCGTTGCCACAGAGGCCACAGACAGCACCAGCGTAGGCATCAGGGATGATGACGCGTGCGTAGCTGTACCAGTCGAAGCTCACCCGCAAGCCGAAGCTGGTGCGGACGAAACCGTGGACGCCACTGTAGTAGAGCTCGAACTGGTCCTTCTGGGTGAACGGGAGCTCCACAAAGGCACCGTTGACCTGGGGGAAGAGGGTCGTGGTGGCGTTGGGTTCGTGCAATGCGCTCGAGACCCGGGTGTTTTTGCAAAACTCTTTGCAAGTGCAAATCAGCCGAGATTTGAGCATTCTTGCAAAACCTTTTGCATGAGGAAGATTTGCTGGAAAAAATGCAAATATGTCAAATTTGGGGTGTTTGGGGCAAACCGTTTGCATGGAAAGTATGATCAGATGTGTGCAAATCACTCAAGATTTGGTTGCTTCATGAAATGCTTTGCAAGGGGAAGGATTCCCAGGCAAAGATGAATTTCTCAGGATTTGGGTGTTTCTTCAAAACCCTTTGAAAAGAAAGGATTTCCAGGCAAAGGGTTCTTTTTTACACCAAAAAGATGAATGCCCAGATAGAAAAATAAAGGAATAGTCATAGCACGCCCTTTTGTGCAACACTTCAGCAAAAACAAGGCGGGAATTGAACCTTTCCCAATTTGATTGAGTCAGTTTGCAGGTGCCAGGGGAGAGAGGAATTAAAAGCCACATGGGACCGAAAAAAAGGAAGCCAAAGACGTCAAGCAAAGTGGATGCTTTTGAATGTGGAAGTATTTGTCCGATTATTCATGGATATTTTGTTACTTGCTCAACTCACCAGAGCAAAAATGAGCACATCAAAACCAAGTTGTGTGGTTTTTCTTTTTTTCTTTTTCTTTTTTTTTTTTTAGAATTTGCTTTAAGTGTTTAAAAATAATGTGTTGAAATCCAAACTGGCTGCTCAGGGCTCCCTCTGGAGACAGCAGACAGAAATTGATGCTTCCATGGATGCATGAATGAAGAAAAAAAGAGGATTTGGGGGGAAAATGTAGCTAATAAATAGTGCAGATGCAGATTGCAAGGGGTCCTTGGTGGCCACCTACCTTGACCTTGCGTGGATGCTCCTGGCTCATGCTGATGGAGTTGCCGTAGATCTCCAGCGTGACAGTTTTGGTGAAGGACACGGCTTTGCTGCCCCTGTTGTTGTTCTCCACCTTGACAGTGAAGGGGACCAGTTTGGGGTCCTGGGAGCAGAGGGCAGCGAACTGGTAGATGCATGTCCCTTGGAAGTCGTATTTCAACCCGTCAAAGGTGGTGTAGTGAGGATCGCCCGTCCCGATGCAGGTGAAGAACTTGTTTGCTTGGCAGCTGGGGACACCGTCAACCATGATGCATTTCTCGTGGGCCTTACACCCGGACTTCTTGCAAGCCACCTTGCCCCCCACCTCGCATCGACACCGCTTCTGGCAGCTCCCGTCCTCCCAAAACTCTTCCTGGACCTTGTAGGAGCGCTCGTTGTAGGAGCAGCCGCAGTTCTCTGCCGGGACACATGCATCGCCATGGAGGACAAAGCCCTTGTTGCACTGGCAGCTCGCCGTGCAGGGTTTGCTGCAGGACGCCGGGGCTTCGGGGTGGACACAGGTGGCGGGACACGCTGTCCCACAGGCCTCGAAGTGGCTGTTTTTGGGGCATCTCTGAGCTGTGGGGATGATATATGAGAAGATCTCAAAAAAATAAAATAAAAAAGGCAATGCAAGGGTTGAGATAAGCATTTTCCTGAGACAGGGACGTTGGACTCCTACACTGGAAATGTTGGCTCAGTTGACGCCTACAAGCAATTTGGGGTCCCCAAGATATCCCATGAGGACAGCTCTTGTAAAAAAAAAAAATCAACATTATTCTGCATGTTATGGACCTCTGACGTCAGATGAGCTGGATTTGGGGTGGTTTGGCATGAGAGGACCAATGCAACCCTTCCCCAACGCTGGAGATGTTGGCTTAGTTGATGCCTACAAGCATCAACCTGGTGGGTTGGGCAGCAGCCTTCAGGCACCCATCAGCATACCCCTGTGCGGATCCCCTTTTTTCTCCCCAAAAATGCTTCGGAACCCCCCCCCCATCCAAGCTCACCACAGCCCTCCGTGTCCTGCAGCATTCCTTGATCTCCGCAATCGTCCTGGCAGGAAGGATCTCGCCAGCTCTCTGCCCAGTCCTCCACACTGGCAGCCTGAGTGCCGTCGGCGAGTTTCATCTCATCCTCCGCGTCCTCGTTGAAGTTCCCGCAGAGCCCGCAGGTCGCCCCAAAATAGCTGCTGGGTACTGCCACCATTATGGCCCAGTCTTCGTCGTAGGTCACCTGCAGCCCAAAATCCGTCTGCAGGATGGTCCGGCCCTCGTTTTGGGAGATTTGGATTTTCCCATCCTGCAGGGTGGCCGGTAGGCTGGTGAGTTGGTTGTTGACCTTGGAGGGAAGGAGAAGAAGAAGGGCTAAATCTCAGTGAACAGTTGACTTTTTTTTCCAAGCGTTTACAACCCCCAAAATCATATATGAAAGAGAAATTTCATTCCAGAAGAAGAAATTATCAGCCTAAACTAGAAATTTTGCCCCATGCCCTCCGGATACGCAACAGGCTTTGGTGGGAAAAGGGAAAAACTGAAGTGTGTCATGGGAGAACCATCTCCTTTCACTTCTGAGCTTAAAATCTGGTTTATGTTAAGACCAGATCTGCATTGCCAAACTCTATGGGTAGGAGAAACCTCATCTAACCTTGAAAAATAGATTTATGTCTCACCTAGACTCCCTTTCTGGGGTAGATACCCATGGTTGGTGGCTCTCTTGGATAAAACTGACTTCACCCTAGAGTAGATGCCCACACTTGGCAGCATGAATTACATCTTAAAATTGCCCTTTCCTCACTGTTAACCAAAAAGGGAATGTGGTTTAATCAGAGACACCTCTGAGGGTACCTCAAGTCAGGTACAAGCCATTCTCTCCTTTGCCAGGTCTTGATTTGTAATGCAGAATTTCCCAGCTGTGTTTTTTTTGGTGGTTCTCCTCATTTTTCATTTTCTCCTTCACCCACCACACTTCTGCTTCGCACAGAAGGCTTCATCCAGATCAATGCTGCCACAGCCCAGAAAAACCCACCTGGATTTTGCCACCTTCTCCCTTATGGATGGAGATGTTGTAGCCATGCGTGAAGATGTTGGTCAACCACTCCTTGGCATCACCTTCGCTCTTCTTCTCCTCCACAACGAAAGGTACCAAGGTGGGGTCGTTGCCGCAATATTTGGCAATGGTGTAGGTGCAGCCACCCTGGATGTCCACAGTCATCCCATCGAAGGTGTGGTATTGCAGGGACTGCGACCCCATGCACGTTCCCATGTAGTCATGCACGCACGTGGCCTCCCCCTTCTCCATTTTGCACGTCTCCTTCGCGCGGCATTTCATGACCCGGCAAGGATCTAGAGGAAATTGCACACAATTAATTGCGGGTCCAACTTTGGTGCCGTGTGTGGCCTTGGGAACCATGCAAGTGTCACCGTCACCAGAGATGGTCAACCAGATCCCCATTATATTAAAGCAGGGATTTATCCCGGCTAGGTTTGTCCACCCGAAACTTAGATGTGAATATCTGGGGTGACCGCTCGAGGCTCTTTTTATAGAGGATATATTTATAGATGATATATTTATTCATAGAAGAAATATCCCCTCCTAAAATGGTCCAAAGCCATGCTGGTTGAATTACCATCTTTCAGAGCTGCCCGTCCTTGTGCTACAAGAGAAAACCCGAGTTTCGGCTCAAAAACAAATTTTTAAATATTTTTCTAAACGTGAGCTCAGCATCTATTAGCTACAGGGGTGGAAAGGAAGCATTACAGACACCCAGCTCAGGGGAATAAATTCAGATGTGGTTTTGCCTTGCATCGCGACCACGCTTTTGGCACAGGGCAGGAGGGAAGTGAAAAGGGGGCAAGGAAAGGTGGAGGTGGCCACGGGGCACTCACCGCTATCGCACACGGCCACCGACCCATAGGATTTCTGTTCCCGGATCCCCATGCTGAGCAACCCAAAGGGGGACGTCTTGTGTTCCACCGTATGGACGGCAAACTGAGTGCCCAAGCTCTGCCTGGCCCAGGAGTAGTCGGTGCCTGGGACGGGTTTCCATGCGACGTTTCCCAAGGGCATTTTGTTGAGCATTATTCCAGCCGTCTCCGAGGTCTTGGCCATCAGAAGGGCGTAATTATCGTAACCATCCAGAGCGAAGACATTGTAGGAGTGGCAGTAGCTGGCGACATCTGGGATGGTCATAAAAAATGGGTCGTAAGTGACAGAATCTTTATTACCTCCGTCGGCAAAAAAAATGACCTGGATGCCAGCGTTGGCAGAGATGTACAAGGTATTTGGGGCTTGGAGTCCGTAGAGCGTTGACCGGCCAGGCCGTAGCTCCCGAAAAGACTTGCTCGCCCCATGCTGGGAATCCACGCGCGTCAGTTGGGAGGTGGAGACGTAGACGATGTCGGATTGAGTGTCGAAAGGCAACGGTGGCACGATAAAGGTGGTGCCCCAGCTGGAAATGGGCTGGAGCTGCTCCACCAAATGGTCGCACTGGGTAAATCTGGCCAGGCAAGTGTGGCCGGTGAAGACAGCCACGGGTTTCTGGGCCACGATACGGGTGCCGGACATATCGGCTGGGCTTTGGAGCTGGGCTGCTTGGAAGGGCTCCAGCCTGATGGGGAGCACTGAGCCCCGGGGGTAAGACTGGCCTTGGTAGGTCACCGTGGCTTTGAGGTGCACATCAACAGCAGTGGGTTCATCCCAGGCGGCCACCACGAACTCGCCGTAGCGGTCAGTGCCCACGTTGGGTGTCACAACTTGGTACTCTGTGCCCCAGCTGTGCACAGGGTACACCACGGCTGAGTCCACCGAGGTGGGTTTCTCATTGATGGCCACCAAGGAGATGGCGTTGTTGGCCCTCACCACCACAGCATTGTCGAAGGTTTTGCTCCCCACCATCTCCGCTTGGGGCGGGATCTTCACCAGGATGGTTTGCCCCGTGGTCACCTGCACCGTCATCCTCAAGCCTGGCTTCTTCATGGAGATGGTTACGGCCGTGAAGGGCGAATAACCCCTGATGAGCAGCTTGAAGTCACTGTTGAGGGTCTGCTGCAAACCATTCTGCATGAAGGCCACCACAAACTCTTTCCCCAGGTGATGTGGAGCCGATGCGGCGACATTAAGCAAGTAAAAAACACCTAGGAAAGGAAAATTTGCTATCAGTGCCTTCGTCACCCTCAAGGTCAGATTTGGCGACCCTAGTTGGGGGACAAAGAGTCAAGTTGGGCTTGTGGTGGCACCTGATTTAATCTAGGTGGAGAAGGAATAACGATTAGTTGGACTATCAATTTAAAGGGATATCATTTTGGAGAAATATCAGTTTGAAGGACCAGTGATTAAAACAAATATTGATTTGAAGACAACAATTTGATGGACTTGATTTGATGGACTTGATTTGATGGACTATCGATTAGACGGGATATCAAGTGGGAGAAATACCGACTTGAAGGTTCATCAATTGGAACAAACGTCGATTTGAAGGAATATGGATTTAGAGGACTCTCAATTGGAAGAACATCTATTTGTAGAAATAGCAATTCATTCGTGGGGCAAAAATCGAAATTTTTGGGTGGGTTCCGTGCTGGATGGAGGAATTTGAAGGGAATGTTTGGGCTTTTTAAGGTGTTCGTTTTCCTCTCAGTGGAAACGTGGATGGCCACACATGGAGACGATGCTGAAGGACCCTGGCCAGGGCTGGGTTGCAACCAGAGGGAAAATTGCCCTATTTTAAACCAAACCACCCCAAAACATGTCTTGGGTGAGGTCTTTGCCCCTTGGTTTCCCTTCTATATGTTTTTTTGGGGGGTAATTTTGTCTCTTCTCAATTGTGGCACAGGATGAGGGTGCAAGATGTATCCTCTTGGACTGAAAAATCATATTTGGAGGTGATTTGGGGGGGGATTTTACAGGTTATGATGCATTTCTCCAAACCCACTTGAACTCACCCCATAACACGGTGGTCCAGCCTCGCAGCAGTACGTTGGCTTTTCTCCGTCCCGGGCTGCCATCCATGGTGCTTCTGCTGCAGAAGGTAAGAAATCGTTGATATCATTGAAAATGAGCAAATTCCCTGAATTTTGTTATTGCACTTGTGTTTTTATGCAGCCCAAAAGTCTGGGATTTATTGCACTTGTAGTTGTCCCAAAATTCAACATTTTATTGCATGTCCATTCAAACATGTCCCAAATGAAAAAAAATCTTATTTTTTTCTACTTGCACTCATCCCAAAAATCTCCAAGTTTATTGCACTCACACTTGTCCCCAAAATCTTTTTTTTTTTTATCATGCTCACACCTATACCTGTCCCCAGAATCTGCTTTTTTTTGGCATTTATATGTGCCCCCCCCCATCCAAGACCCCCTCACCTCTATCCATTCCTTCACATCTCTGTGGAAATGGACCTGGTTCCCCCAAAATTTTTGCAAAATTCAAGCTCTCCTCTGAGCATATTTCCTTTTTTTCCCCCCTTTTTTTCTCTTTCACTTTTCCCCACCTTTCCCC
>VXAA01004789.1:102993-150524 GCA_013399115.1 Anseranas semipalmata | reverse complement strand
CCCTGGAGGTCTTCAAAAGAAGTGCAGATGTTGTGCTTAGTGACATGGTTTAGTGGAGGACTTGTTAGTGTTAGGTTAATGGTTGGACTTGATGATCTTAGAGGTCTTTTCCAACCTAAATGCTTCTGAATAATTTCAAATTACTGTTCAACACCTAGAAATTTAGTTAGGTAGAAATACCTAACAAAAAAGTTTTATCTCTTCAGATTTAATTTCTGCAATGAACAGTTGTTAGAAGTTTTACCCTTTCCTTTTGAATAATGTAGTGCAATTAGTGGTGAGCCCTTTTCCTCTGAACTCAACATATTTATTTATTTATATTTTAAATACATAGTTAATATAATTAATACAATATTTTAAATATATTTATTTATATGTATGTCTTTGCTGTATTTCTGTGATTTTACAATCTCATATCCCTTTTTTTTTGTGTGTGTGAGATTGTCATCTCTTCCTGGGAGTAGTTTTTTCAGTGCAAATTATCCAGTTGTAGACCTAAATAAAATGGATCCGTGGCATTTTTTTTTTTTTTAATTGGTAGCTTTCATTACACGAATGCATATGAGTAGTTCTTGAGTACATCGTAATATAAAGCTGTAAACAAAGAAACACAGGAATCGTATGGTTTCCATTGTACCAGATCTTGTAAAAGGAACAAAATGTGGGATCCCTATTTGTAATCACTGAGAGACAGCCCAGAGCATAGAAAATCCTGTGGCACTGTTACTAGTATCAGGACATTCTGCTGGCCATTCTGAACTCCAGAGTTTGCTCACAGATTATCATAAATTTAAATATATGGATAGCTCGTTTAGGAAAAGAAATCAAAAAGCTGTATTTAAATTGGATGAAGGATGATAATACCAGAAAAGGAACACATCAATTCTTCACAGTCCTCATTTCCAAACTGCTTTTGTCCTGGATTTTTTTCACTAAACTTGCAGTACAAGTTCCTCACTACACATCAAACTTAAACTTCTTTGTTTCCTGCTCAGTAGCATTGACTAGATTTTTCCAACTGCAGTCACAGAAGAGACGACCAATAAGCAAAAGCTGTCACAATATTGCAAAATATTTGGTTGCTTGATTCTCCTCTCATCGCTCAATGGACTAATTCATAGTCCCTAATTCTCTGTACTGCCTTTATAAGATAAATCTTTACAGATTTTTAAGAAAGCCCATCATAGTGGCATGTCAAAGTGTAATTTCTGCCTTTATCCTGTTTTTTTTTCTTTTTCTTGGGGAATATATTGGATGTATAGTGAACTCCATTTTTCCATGTGTACATCAGATAAAATTACATTGTTGTCTTTGCTGGAAGCTAGATTCCCCCTCTTCCCTTCCCCCTCTGCTAGTCACAGGCTTTTTCCTTTATTGTAGAGAGTTCAATGTATCTTTGGTTGCTTTTTCTCTTCATTTACCCTTCTAGCTTCAAAGAGGGAGCAGTCAGAGGCAGCTCCTTCAATAGTTTCTTGCAATTTGGTCTTGTCTTGCAGTTGTCTCCCAGGCTCATGTGTGGTGGCTGGCTCAGGGAAGCGTTGTGTAATCCTTGTTCTCCTACAGCCCATATCTTATGTCTATAAAAGTCCTGTAGATGAGTTTTTAGAGCCCTGCCTTTTTCACCCTTTGTCGTTGCTTTTAAATTAAGCTTTTGTAGCAACAAATAAGGGAGTTTGTTTTTTACTGAGATTTTAATTTGTTTCAAAAAGCATTTTGCTTATTTGCTTCCTTTTAGAAATGTGCTTGAGAATAGCTGATCATCTAAAAATAACCACTGTGTAGTTGGTTAGCTAGCAGTTTGAGTTTCTGAACTTTGTTTTCAGTGGTGGCCTAAGATCTGATTGATGTACTGGAATAATTTTTGGAGGTCATGTGACTTCAGCCAAATCTGAACTCTGAGTTTGTTCACATCCTTTTCAGTCTTTGATTAATTCCTGCTCTGCTCAGTTTGATAATCTGCTCTTTTCTGCATAAGATTGTTCTCCCACTGGCTGCTCTACAGACTTTTGGCCTCCTTGAATTGTTCAAAATTGCCTTAGGCCTCCCAGCCTCCTAAAAAGAGAGGGTCTATGCAGCTTTCAAAATCAAAAAGATTGTTCCACTTAGTAAGCAGGTAGTTGACATATTTATGAATGTCAATTGACATTCAACATATTTGTTGAATAAAAAAACTCAAAACGTTAATTTTGGCAGGCAGTTGGGAGGGAATTTCAACAAACTGAAAGATGGAAACACTATTCGGCACAAAGTAAATGTTAATTCTGTAACAAATTAAAAATGCTAGGGATTTTGAATGGCTGAAATTTAGCCTGCTTTTGAGGTGGTGTACCATAGAAAGTTGTGTAATATAGCTTTTGGCTAGCACTTGAGATACAGATAAAATTATTTTATATTTCAAATGTTCTTAAAATTTGTCATCTGATTTCTTACAGAGCTGATCCTTTATCCAACATGGTTCTTACTTTCTCTACTAAAGAAGATGCCATTGCCTTTGCTGAAAAAAATGGTGCGTATTATACATATGAATTGTATGTATTATATATATTATACATATACATATGTGATAGATTCTGCTTGATGCTTAGTCCTCATGGATGTGAGGAATTATTAGTACTGAGTTAAAGTCAGGAATAATGCACATGGAGCATAAGCTTCTTCAGCAGTTTTTCCAGTGGTCTACAGCTTTCATCTATATTTAGTCCAGGGTAATTAAAGAGTAAAATTTCTTGATCAGACCAAATTGTACAAAGTTGTTAGATGATTTCCGCTATGCACCCATAAAAATAGGAAAAGTCCATTAACTTTTACAGTTGAAAAGCTAAACCATTTACTGTGCAATTTATTTGCACTTAATGTTAAAGTCTAGTATATTTAATTTCCCTATTGCTCTTAGAATGGATCATTTTTAAACTTAATGGTCTTAATTGTATTGAAAAATAAATTGTATTCATTAAGAAGTGAATAAGATCGTCACATTTGCATTGGATATATAAATTACTGTGAAATTTTTAATAGTATTCTGTAATGTTTTGTGAAGAATATGAAATTATGGAAAATCTGGTGTTGCTTTACTTACACTTCTGTATTGGTCATGCTATTTCTTAGGAAATTCAGCCTGTAAGAAAAAAAAACAGAATCCTGGCCATTATATTAATGAGCTAGTTATGTTATCTCTTTGGACATTAAATATTTTGCCCTTTTGGTATGTGTATTCAAGTAAAATACTCCATTTGTTCACTGTAGGAAGTTTATACATCCACTGAATTAGTAATGAATCTCCATTGTGCAGCCAACTACAAAGAAATTTTACCAAGTAAACTAAGGCTGTGACTTAGTATTAGTATTTATTAGTTCAATATTCACTTAGTTTGTACCCATAATTTTACCATAACTGAGATGTATGAAACTTTTCTGCAGATACTGCTTCACCTATATTATTATTCCATTTTTAAGGTGGCATAGGATTATATGTATGACAAGTGCATCGTATTTTCTGTATTAATAGCTTTAGTATCAGATACAGTTGGAAATACAAATTTTAGAAATGTGCTTCTAGAAAGAAATGAGGAATGTAGGCACGCGCTTAGAATGGCAGGACTTCTAAACTGAGGTATTATTAAAACATGTCTAAATCTAGGAACACAGTTAACTTCTCTATCATTTCAGTAAGAATCACCCAAGTTTGCCCTAGCAAAATTCCTTGAAAACCTCAAGTTTAGCTTCTGCAAATCCTAGATATTGCGGGTATTTTTGATAAGATTGGGATACAATCTTCATACAATTCTTATCGAAAAAAACCTCAGGCAAGCTTTCTGCCTGTCCCTTCTGAAGCATCTTCTATAGTAGGAATAAGAGCACTGAATATAGTAAAAGGAGAGATCTCTGTGCAAAATGTGACTACTGAGGATGGTCTGAAGTTGAAGCAAGGAGGAAACACTTGTTACTGGGTGAAATTAAAAGCTTAGCCTGTAGACCTAAATTCTTTTTTGTCCTGTCCGACATCACTATTGAAAAACATACAGCTTTAGTAACAAGGATGGAGACTTTTTCTACTCCACAGTAACCTTTAGTCACATAGTGAGGATGTTCTTCCAGAGGATGTTCTTCCAGAGGCAGTGCAATCTGCTTTCTGTCCACTTGGCTTGTATGGCAGAGTTATGGGCAAGAATAATCTCCTGCACCATTGTGGTATTTTTATAAAGTGACCTCTGCTCTTTGTCATGAACAACTGAAGGTGCCTAACTCAAGGAGCCTGTTCCAGAGTGTGAAACCTTATCACATATGGCTGCCTCTTGCAATCCAAAGATAGATGTAACTAGCTTTGTGGATTTTGGATAGATATGGCAGCCGAAGTCATTGTGCTGGCAGTTGCAAATCTCTTTTGGATGTACTTAGTGCCTCTCTATCTAGTGTATAAAAAGATGAAGCAATAACCTGGGGCTGTAGATTCCATTCCAGCAACCAAGGGTCTCAAAGTTAGGTGTTATAATGCTGAATGTTGCAATACCAAAGTCTGTCTCTGGATGTAGTTCTGGCTGTTCACTCAAGCTTATATTGTTAATCAGAACAGTAGGCAAAAGTCAGTGCTCTCACAGATGGAAAGAATATGTTTTTAAAACCTCACCTCTATTCCAGTATTTCTGATGGAGAATAGTTAACTTGGAAATTAACATCAGTTCAACCTAATAAACAAAGAAAATCTTGGCATTTGTGAATACACAAAATTGAGGCACAGTGACAGAACAGCTTGTGTATCTTACGAAACATGTTTTGATGTGTAGATGTATCTTGAGTATTTTCTGTGAATATCTTAGATGTAAAAATTCAGATATATGTTAAACCTTTTCAGATTTATCAAGTTTTTGTTTTAAAACTAAAGAAGAAATGTATCATCTTATTGATAATCAGTTAAAACTGCATTCTTATCCACTTCTAGCTTCAACTCAAGTATTTCAACTTTGAGTGAAATGTTGCAGTTAAAGAGACCAAACTTTGGAATACTGAGTGCTGCCCTGGCAACTTTCCAGGCACCTGGAGGCTGCAACCAATTTGCATTTTGATTTACATAAACACTAATGTCTCCACCTCCTCTTTTCTGACATTTTTTAGCATTTCTCTTGCTTAACTATCACATAATTTACTTGTCTTCTATCACTTCATTCCCTTCTCTTTTACTCCTAATTTTTTTTTATGTTCTTATAAAAAGGTTAAGTATTATATTCCCTTCTGATGTTGATTTTTTTTTTCTTTGCTCTTCCTTTCTTTAGTCTTCCCACCTTTCTTATTTCTCTAGCTTTCCAATGTCTCCATGTGCTCCCAAACTTTTTGGATTGGTCTTCTGTATGCTATTTTTTCCCATGTCACTTTACCTTTATTTCTTTGCTAGCTTTTCATTTCCTGTCCCAGCATACACAGAGTGCCTGTGTGATGCTACAGAGTTGTGAAGCCACGAACTTGCAGGACTGAATACAGAAATGGTTGGTGTTCCCTGTTGATTCCCCTTGATGAGTGTCAAGTTTTCTGCAGGAGTAGTGAAAGCTGAGGTATGCAGTATGGTGAAGTCTCTCAATTGTGAGAACACGCACGTGTTAAGTGCGTGGCATTTCTGTATTCTCTGCTGCCAGCTGCAAAGGAAGAACCTAGTGGATGCTTATCTGCAGGAAAAGATACTGAAGTTAAAAGGTTTAGGATGCATTTGCTCTATATTGTATGCTATGAATATTTAGAATTCTTTTTGTTTTTTGTCTCCCCCCTGACCCTGACCATTTCTCCCACAACCCCCAGGCTGGAGCTATGATATTGAAGAGAAGAAGATTCCAAAACCTAAATCCAAGTCTTATGGTGCAAACTTTTCTTGGAACAAAAGAACAAGGGTGTCTACAAAATAAGTTGGCATTGGCTGTCTCTGTGAATAAAGTCAGCTGTGCTGTATTTATAGAGCATGTATAATACATCTCTTAATCTCCTAATAAATTTGACCTTTAAACTACAGATGCATCTTGTGATGTCTATTTAAAATGTTTTTGATGTCTTCAGTTGAACCTGTTATAAACTTCCCTATATATAGAGGAGATTTGGGGTGTTCATACTTCTAAAAATTTGCTGCATTAGGAATCTGTCAGAAAGAATGTTTGAAATCAGCTGCAACTTTAAAGAAAGATTTTGGGTTATCTTTCATGGTAATTTTATATTCAATATCTTGTTTAAACTTATCAGCTCTGCATGTACAAACTCTCAATAGAAGCTGCTTGTTTTCTCATTGTATACATGAGAAATTTGTCAGTTGAATAGCAAAATATGAGATACAAATTTAAGATTTGACCATAATGTACACAGTTCTTTGTGACTATATGTTTTATAAGCTCCTTCCTGCCCAAATTAATATTGTCATTATTGCAGAATAACAGGATGGAATAACTTGAATAGAAACCACTGGTTTTGTGTTGAATATACAGGAAGTGTAGTCCAAAGGACTGAGATTGTAATTATTTCTCTGTGGTGCTCTTCCAACATGAAACTGAACCAGTTAAATATTCACAAATTAAGTCAAAAGAGTGTCAGGTGCATCACACAGCATCAGCATATACTAATTATATAATTATACTTCTTTTTTTTTTTTATTGCTAGTTACATGTTTATCTGCACTAAATTTTCCTGTTGCCTAACAAAAGATGTGGTGATAGCATCTCAGCCTTAACATTGACTATATAGCATAAACTCAGTCTGTGTTACAAGACATTAAATCATTAGTTATAACAATGTACAATATTATGTTTGTAATTCTTGGTCTTACATATCTGTGGCTTTTGATTTATTTATTTTTTCCTTTAAATTGTACTTAACAAATTGAGATATCAGCACAAGATGAGAGAAATTTATTACAAATTAGGGGAAGGGTACAACTTTTTCACATGCAACTTAGAATTTTATCCTAACCAACTCCCACAAAAGAAATGGTTGAGACAGCTCAAGTGCTATCCACTGAATTTTAGCAAAACGAAGGCATAAAACTACCTTGTGTTGTCCAGATTTGATTATATTTTTTTTTCAGTTTTTAACCAGCTGCCCTATATGCTGGCTAACATTTGTTTAAACCATTGTTTTTGACCCAGTTTCAGTGTAATCAACCAGTTGGCTGATGTCGCTGTTTTCCTACCACAGACAAGAACTATTACTCCAATTCATCTTCCTGTTGAATTTTCAATGCTGCAATGTTCAGTGGAGCCTAAATTCCTCCAGGAATGCTGAAGTGCACCAAACTAGAATCTTAACAGTCCAGAATCTATTGCGTCTCTTCGTATTTCAGCTAAGCTAAATATGTTGTTCTCACTAACAAGACAGTAATAAGAAAGGCCATTCAGTAGTTTTGGTTTTTTCCTTTTGTGTTTTGCAAGTGAAGATCAGGAAGATCTTATTTTAATGGTCTTCAAGCTTTATAAGATAGCTGTCAACATTAAAATAGAAAAGTGCTTGGGTATCTAAAGCAGCAGATGCACAGCTTGATTTTTGAAATTATGTAGTCCGAGGTAATGACTGATAAACATTAAATATCTATCATGATTGTTGGAAACCTAATCTCTGGAGTTGCTGTATGTTAATCTGTATAGCTCGTAACTAGAACAGGTTTCACATAGAGCAGAGTTTCTTTGGTTTTCCAGCTGAGATAATGGAAATATTCAAAAGAGCATTTGTTAAATCTCTTCTTGAAGAGGCTAGAGAAAGAAAGTTGTTGTTTGTTTAATGTATATATATATGTTCATTATGATTGTGTAACATGTACCCCACCTTGAAGTTATTTAGTGAGGTTTGAGCCAAGACCTTCTTTTTCTCTGACCACTTTCCTAGGACTTGGATGTTTTTCTGATGTAGGACATAGGGGTTCTTGAGAATGAGCATGCTGACCGTGGTAGAGTTGATTATTGTTGCTATAGTCTTCAAACCATAGGAGTAAGATTGAGTGCAAGAGCTTGCAAAAGACAAAAGATTAGTGCTGATAGGACTGTATTTTAAAAAATCTACTAGATATTAAAATAAAAATAAAATAAAAAATTACTGGATATTAAACTTCATTCCCCTTTCACTAACTTATCAGAGTACTACAGAACTAGGCTTAAACTGAAATTGTACAAGATGATCTGACCAGCTTTAGCTATATTCCTTCAGAAGTGAATGTTTCATTGGTGAGCACCAGCTTTTATCTACAGTGCATTATGAGAGGTAAAATTATTCACAAATATAGAATATGTCAAAACAAAAGACAACAGGTAACGTACCATAATAAGTCTGTGGAGTGTCCTCAACCGTTGATCTGACAATGGGAATCTAAAGTGATTTTCAGGACTCCAGTGTAAATGCTGAATGAGGTTAGAGATTCATCTTGGTGGTGGTGGATGTAGCTGTGCTGCATTTAACTAATCAAAGCTTTTCATGGCAGTAGTGTTTCAAACTTCTGGAAGTATCAAAATTCTTCATGGAAGAAAGAAGAGTTTAAAGTTCCCCCCCCAAAAAACACATTATTTACGCAGTGGGATTTGCACGCATCTAAGATGCCTTACAATCTTACACAGAAATAACAAACAAAATATTAAAGAATCACAAAACAAGTGCATACCAGCGTTGTAGAGATGCCTTACATAGATGTTACTTTTGCATTCTTATATTGAGCTGTGTAGATTTGGGAAACTTTCCTTGCAGTTCAGTAGCATCCATTATTATGGAAAAGCATATGCAAAAAACTAACAGGGCCTGATCTGAAGCAGTTTACACTCAAGCTTCTGCGTATTTGTTGTGTGAAGGAGTTCTGGAGGCAGAAATCTGCTACTTGACACAGTCCTTTCACAGTTCTAGCAAATTATTCTACAGCATCACCAATTTTCTGGAAAAAAAAAAATATCATCTTTCATTGGTTTCTTGGGAAGCTGCATGTCACAGTGAGATCTGGATTATTCGTGTCAAGTCTGGGTGAAAGTGGTTGCTTTTAAGAAAGTTTCAAATTCATTATTTTGTGTACATACTCTGGTTCAATATGTGCTTCTGTGTAACTATAGCTTGTTAGAGTAGCATGTGGCTTCACACGTTTATGTCTTATTTTGTGGGCATAGGGAAAAATTCCCAAAGTTTTCCACATCAATCTTGGTGTCTGTTGGGTAGTCTCCACTGCACCTTGGTGGAGCTATATGGGATATGAGTGACCCCAAAGATGTGTGCAGACATGAGCCAGCAGTAATATCTGAAGAAGTTGGGCCATGTAGGAAGACATCATAATTTGTTTTTTCCGTATGCTACTACTTTTACTTCCATCAGGTCTATCAGGTATGTAGTACATATCTTTTATTTTATGCCTCTTGACCATATGGAAATTTTGATGCGTGGGTTTTTGGAAGATTGGCCACTCCAATACTCTAATTTCTGTTTCAAAACAGGAACGTTTTGGCTAAATTTTAGCTCCTTTTTTTTTTTTCTTTTACCCCTCATTTGCACTTCCCTCTCCCTGTCACCTTTTCTCCAAGTTTCTTGCAGTGAAATGTTCTGTTAAATGCATGCCTGTTTATGTCAATTCAGTGATGAGCCACAGAAAAAAATACATATGTATATATACCAACCCTGTCAAGCTGCTTTGGGAATGCTCAGAATTGCCTTAATCTTTATACTATATGGTCTTTCTCTTACCTAAGCAAAATTAAAATGCTGCAATTAAATGCTCCCCATCCTATTGCTGAATACACATACAAATATTTAATATACTCTTTGCAGTATTAGACTCCCTACTAAATGTGGGTGCGTACCTGCATATGCTTTGATATATTTTGCATATTTCTGTTGTGAAAAAAATGATATTTTAAAGGTTTTTGTGGGATACCGCGTTATTTTGAAGATCAGTAGCATTCATAATTCCAATGCACAATTTTTATTAAAACAAAAGCCCTGCAACTCTTAAAATTATGAAGTTGTATGGAACCTAAAGACTGTCAGGGTACTAAGAGAACAGTTTCAGATTTCTAGTAGTGTATTCCTTAACTGTGCAGTTTGATGGATAATTTAAAACAAATCAGACTATTAAGTGATATTATGAAATGGAAAATTTAATTACCCTTATCTGCAAAGTTTTGTCGTGGTAGAAAAAGAAAAGCTAATTTGGACTAATTTTAGCTTTTGCCTGTAATTTCACAGCAGGAACTTATGTAGTTTGTTTTTGCCAGACATACAGTTATCTGACCTTACATTTGGTTACTGGGAATAAAAGTAATAATTTTAGACAGTTGTGTATTGTAAGTTGTAAGTTACAGTGTGTCTGGTAGTGCAGCTCTCTTTGATGATTCCTTGTCATCTTATTCTTACATTCTAAGAAGGATTTTTTTTGTGTGTAATTCAATTGGATTTAAAATAAGGATTCATCACATCCACATTTATCATGACTGATCATAGAAAGGCCCCTGTCTTGAAACCTTCCTGCACAGAAAATGGGAACTTCTCCTTTTCGGAGAAGTTGGTTAGAATAAATACAAAGGCCAGACAGTAGTCTTGCAAGAGTTCTAAAGGAACTCAAATTTGAAATTTTGTAACTATTATCTGTAGTTTAAAGGTTTTGCTTAATACTATTTCTCTACCTGAATAACAGAAGGTGACAAATGTGATGTCGGGTAGGTTTTGTTGTTGTTGTTGTTGTTGTTTTATTCCCCCCAAAAGGTATCTATATACTGCTGTGCACAGATACAATATAAAAAGGGTAAGTCAAGTTCAGCTATTTAAGAAGTAACTCACTTTACGTACTTTCTCATGTTATTCAGAGACATCAGTCAGTGAACAAGGTGATTCAAATAATCCATCTGGATTTACAGAAGGTTTTCAAAAAGATCACTCTTCAAGGTAGAAAGAGAGGCAACAGCACTCCTAAAAATGAGTATCTTTTGTATGCTGAGCAAGTCTGTAAGGTGGAATTAGCTCGTCAGGCTATAGGAGAGAGGACTGAGGATGAGTGTGGTAGTGGACTCTAAAATCATAAGTCATGCAGAGAATAGTGCATAGTTATTTACTACTGTTTTTCTTACAGAGGCAGAGCAACAAAATAATGAGGATGCAGGTTCAAAATAAATGAAATACCTTTTCACATAGCAAATTTTGGAATTCAGTGGCAAAGAACTTTTTGGCTTGCAGAACTAAATTAGCTAGCATGTATTCAGTGGTATACATAACCGGGGTGTTGCACCTGGCAAACTGCATGAAGATGTTCTTTCTGAGGTGAGGCCTCAGAGTGGTACAGCTAATATGACTGGGGGAGCTCTGGACACTCCTGACACATCGCTGGATACTTTAATACTGCATTATGTGTGGAATTGAATTAGCATAACACTTAAAACAATAAAAATAAAAACAATAAAAATAAAAAGGCAAGAAAAGGTAACAACAGACCAACAGAAAGTTTGTCTATCTGAACTACTAAGTGGAGAGTTAAATATAAATACATATCTGTATGTCTATTCTGGATACAAACTGTGTCAAGTTCTTGCTTGGATTTGGGGATGTAATTTATGTCTAGAATTTTGCTAGTGTATGCGAACTACAGGATCAAGCACATATATATGTCACTTTGCAAGAAACTTCTGTTCTAGTTTGTGCATTTTTTGGAGAGGTGGAACTGCTGGATATTTGGGGGCAAAGAAAGAAAGAATTAGCTGTTGTTTTTTTTTTTCACAATAGTGATCATCAGATTTTTAAAAACTGGTTATCATACTCAGATACTTACATGTGGCTAAATTTCACAGATACAACATTATTTTCTAATATTGCAGAAATATGTCAATGAAGATAAAGTATTTTCATATAAGATGTACAGTTTACCCTTCTAAAACATCTCAATAAAACAGTGGCTTTAGAGGACTTGATTCAGTATGTACAATTATTGTTAACAGTTATCACTAAATCAGAAGTAGCAAGAAAAACTTGAAAATATTGTTTACTAAGCTATGCTCCTATAAATACTGGAAGATATTTAAATTTTCCTGCATTATGTAGAAAAGATGAGAAAATTCTTAGCATGTCTATCAAGTAAAGCAGTTGTCTTTTAGCCTGCCCTGGTTGTCTGTTACAGGAATATGTATGCAAAGTTCTAGTCAGTCTATTGAGATGATTTTTCTAATCAAATGCAAGCTTGTCATTGCTGTCTTCTGCTTTAACCAGCTAAGGGAAGTAAAACATCAAACTGAGAAATACTGTAAATGTAAAATCTGAACATATTACAATTCATTACACTTATTACAAGCAGTCCCTAATATATTCTCTGGTCAGTGCTTGGATGTTTCACCATTTTGGTTTACAGACAATCTGATAAGTTGTTGCCAAGTGGGTGTTTTGTCAAAATTACATAGAGAGCTGCTCAGAAATGAAATTTATTTTTGCTTTCTTCCTCCTCACCCCCACCTGACCACTTTTATTGCTTCATTTGGGATGTCTGCACAGTGCTTGTGGAAATCTTTTTGAGTGTTAGATATGGCTGGGGAAATGTTGCAGTTGCACGGCCTTTGCGTTGCAGACTGTCTCATTGATTAATCTATTGCATAGGTCATGAGGTTTTCAGCTTTTGATGGTGCATTTTTTCTCTATTTTTGGCAAGACAGATTTCCAGTTTATTATAGGGGTACTGATAGCAAAGTTCCTTCACCAGTCAACGTCCTAAAGTATAGCCTTTAAATATGTAAAATACCCCCAAATTACAGCTGGCATAAGATCTGATTTAAAACAAAGAAAGGAACTGAAACAGTGTAAAAGAAATTATTAAATATTTTGTCACTACAGCTAAATACATTTTCTTTAAATTCCACTTTCATGATCCTTAGTTTGCAACCACTCTTTGCAGCTATACATAAACCAATTCAGGGGAGAGAAAGGTATGTTTGGCTCAACAGGGAGCAGTACTGGACAACATCAGTGAAAACATGCAGTAACTAGATTCCACATTTTGCACTTGCGCAAGTGTAATAACTATGTAAATCAAATGATTTAAACAATTACTTTAAAAAACTAAGCTATAAAAAAAGCAAAACCTGCCACTGTGAATATAATCCAAATTTTAAAAATAACAGTAAATTGGAAACAACTTTGCTTCTGTAACTTGTACAGTATCTGCTTCTAAGTGAGGTGAACTACCCACCTGTCTACAAGGTGGATATCCACACTTAATCTGGATTCCTTTAATAGCTGGTAGATTTTGATCCATTTAGCTAGTGTAGAAATCTGAAGAGCTGAGATGTGCTGAGCTTCAGATGTATGTTTTCATCTCCCATAGGCGTGATGTGAATACTAAGTGTTTATATGTCTCAAAAGGGAGACTAAACAAGCTATTGGGGGGGGTCATTAAAGGTTATTAAACACATAGGAGCCACCTCCAGTTTAGAAATCACTAAAGCATAAATGACTGGAGGCTGTGAGAATACTTGAAGGTATACGACTCAGCAGGCATCCCTGCAGACCTAGACGGCTGCCTACATTTGTTCCCCATCAGAAACAGGACGTGGGTTAGATGGAGCCACAGTAACCACCTTTATGTTCTTATAACCACTTATAAGACTATAAACAGAGACGAGTTAAGCTGCTGCCGTTCCCACCGTAAGCATGTGAAGTTCAGACATCAGTACCACTCTTCATGTCTGAGAGATGATTAATTTCTGATCTGTAAAATATTATCTAACTGAGGGATGTTGAATCTGTTGAAACGACATCTCTAGATCTGACTCTCCACACTTTGCACAGCTTAAGTCTGAATTACAGATGTATTTTTATTTTGTCATATTATCTCAAGTTCCAGGTATTTTCCTGCCTTCCTGAAAAAAAGATGGCTGAGGCAGCTGTCCCTGCTACAAAGAAGAGCTAAGAAATGCCTTTTTTACCTTTCTTTTTTCTCAGACCAGTAGTTTGGTTCAGTAATGAAGTCCTGCCTACATCTGAGGATTCTCAATGCTTTCTGAAGCAGGCATAGATGCTACCAGTGAGTGCAATAGAGGTGTGGAGTTAGGTATACTCACTTCTCTTGATGTGACCTCAAAAACAGCATCCTCGCTTCCCATCAGTGCCTACCTTCAGATTTCAAACTGATTGAAAAACACAGGAGAGAGAAAATGCAGAGCCCATATTTGAACTTAAACCTTTATCTTCCTGAAGAACTCCAGCAGAAGCTCATGGAATATAGGAATCCCATTTCAGGAAGGGGAGATGACAGACTACCTGAAATCTTTTTCAAAGAAGGAGCTGAGATCATTTTCAGTTTCTACCCTGCCTGCTTTCTATCCACTGGAAGGCAAGTTATGAGGAAAAGCAGGTAACAAATGCAATTAGCACTCCTTTTGCTGACTTTTACATGTTAGAACAGAGTAGAAAATAATCAGCACCTGGCTCCCCCACTCACCAATCACAGAGTGCACCTTAGGAAATTGTCTCAAAACCAGGTTTCACTTCTTGCCTCCTTTTCCCACACTGCATGATGGCTTATCTTCAAAGCATTCCCATTTCACTATCTTCAGACAATTCTGTTTTGCAGGTGGAAGGCAGCTTTTTGTTTTTCCTCAACTTTGATCATTACCATATGGTCTTTCATACGTGCTCAGGGTCTCTTTCCAGGATCACGATTCATTTTTCTATTCCTGGGCAATTCTTCTGACCAGGTCTCTATACCAAAAAAAAAAAAAATAATAATAATAATAATAAAAAAGTAAAGACAATGTGATGTGGTTCTTGGGAGTATTTTGGATTCCAGACAGAAATAGTTGTATGGTGCCAGGGACATAGATCTGCGGCCTGGCCTGGGGATGAATGTTATCAGGTATGAAGTCTTATCTCAGAGGAATGTTAACCTAAGACGCAAATATCCATAATAGAAAACAAATGGTGTCACACAAAAATCCAGTTCTTACCGGCGCCTGTTGGGCCTTTTATTCTTTTCCATAGGCATTGCCTTAAAGACTCACAGTCATTCTTTGAGTGATGTGGTTATATGTATTCCATCCTGGTGCTACATTTTCTGGAGTTTGGAATTTCTTTTTTGGCCAGTAGACTCAGCATCCCACATCTGTGCACTTGAATGACCTTCACCGTCTCCTGAGGGCATAAAATGGCAGTGTAGCCAACCGTCTCATCTGTGATTAGAATTGCTAGTAGTGTCTAGGTACTTAACTCTCTTTATCTGTGGCGTATCATTAATCTAGTATGAGGGTAACTCAAAAAGATTTTAGGCTTAATTTTGAATTATTTTTAACCTATTAGAGTCCTGCTGTTTGAGTTGTCAGCAATGTAAACAGCTCTCAGTCTTGGCAGCTTACAAAATATTCTCTGAAAAATGAAATAATGTTGGGAAATGTTGATTCGTTGAAATCATTGTGATTTATGAGGAAATTCTGGCTTAAGTAAACATCAGTTTTGAAATATTTTGCAGCCCAGGCGCTTTAGATCAAATCACTGAACTTGCGTGAGATGAGCCAATAGCTGGAAAGTACTATCTGGGAAGGCACACTGGAGGGACTTGCACCTGCTACTGCTACATCCCAGGTGAATTCCCGAACTGTTAGGCTAAGGAATTCCTCTCCATGTTGCTGGCCCAACTAATACCTAGTTATTTGTACAGATAAGGACTGCTCCAACAAGTGGCTGAAGCTGGCAATGACTCTAGATATGGTTGGGGTACTTGTCTTCTGTGTGAATGACCCAGGTCTGATTTGGAGCCAGAACTTTGGTACAGATTTTATGTCTCCTAGGGAGCTGGTGTGACTATTAGTTGTTCTAGTTTATTTCTCTGTTGCTCTTTTTTTTTTTTTTTCTTTTCAAGGAACTTCAAAAGCTCCATGTTTTATTTCCAGGCAAGATCCTCAGGGATAATATTTCCCCACCCACTTCTAGTTAATTTAGGGTATCTTCTTTGCCAGATCACAGGCGGAATATGCTGTCTCTCAAATCTCTGCCAAATTTTGGCTTAGAATGAAAAAGAAATATACTTTATAATGCCATCCTGCAGAATAGAATTTGCAAACTCTAGATTTCAGAGCATCAACAGGAATCAGTAAAACTAGCTTCAATTCTAGAGAAATCCTTGGGCAGCAATAAGCCTGGAGCTAAGAATACTTAGTCACGTGCCATTGGGCACGTCCATTTCTCTTGAAGCCAAATTTTGCCTTTGTTATATGCAAGAATTTCTGGCCTGACATCCTGGTTCAGAGACTAAAACATACTGTCATGTCTGGTGGAAGGATCCTGTTACAGTGTATAAGGTTGTTCTCACAACCTTCACCTGCAATGATGCTGATGATAAAATTTGCAATCTTATGTTCATCCAAATAAGCGCTCCTGCTGTTTCCCTGAGACCTGAGGTGTCTGATCAAGTATCAGCTTTTCTTTGTACTTAACAGCAATCCATCCAGCTTCTAACAGTCTCAAAGGAATTGCTGTGTGTGTATTTTTGAGCCCTTCCTTTCTAGCATCAGAGGTGAAATGAATGGGGGCTGTTTTTTTGACTCATTAATTTTGTTTCTTACATCGTCTTTGTGTGAATATAGGACCTTTTATGAGTATTTTAATTCTGCTTCTTGAGAGCCAGTAAAATTCCATCTTACCTTAATCCTCAAGAAAAATTTCTCCTTCAAATAGTTGTAGCCTTCCATGTCAATCACTTAAATACTATAAAAAGGCTTCATATACTGTATATGTTTAAACACTTTTTGATGACTTAAGTCTTACCAAAACTTTCACAACCTAGTTGAGGTGACTGGCTTTGTTGAAAAAGTAAAAAAGCAAGCCATTTTGCAAGCAGTGCTGCACATTTTCTCCCAAAACTAATCCATATGGATTGCTAACTCAAATACACTATGTTAACAGATAGCTAAATGAGAATCTTCTCCCCAGACAGATAAAGATTTACTCCATAAAAGCTTCTGCAGCTTCTTTTGGAAATACTCCCATCTTTGGAGTATGCACTATGCCACCTGTTTATGCATTTATGAAACACTGCTCCCTGCGGGACAAGTCTAGGATGTATGCTTATTTTGATAGAGTGGTACTTTAATCTTCAGTCAGACTCTCAGCAATTACCTCCTGCCACTGAAGTCATGTCCAAGAGTAAAATACATGATACTTTTTTCTCCTTCCTTTGAATTACTTCCACAAATTAACTGTTCTTTGTATTTTGCGTGTGTGTATGTGTTCATCTATATATATATGCCTGCTATTAGAAAGCTTTTAACAGATTTATAAGGGAAGGAAATGAAAGGCCTTTGGCTTTGATCTGTCCTTTTACACATCCCTGAAGAAGAGATGTGGGGATACCTAAGAGTCAAATGAGGAACGTGTAACAGCTCTGGATTAGGTATTCTTATGCACAACAGATAAAGATTTGTTGCACAAATAGATTTTATAAAACAGTGACTGTAGGAGAAGAAAAAATTTGGTCTCCTTTGAGTGAGTATTTGTGTATTTCACTGTTGGTTCCTTCAAATGCTAATCCAGTGATAGGAAAGAGATGCTTACCATCTAGCTAAATAAAGATTGAAATGCTGCTTAATCAAATAAGCTTATGTTCAAATGTTTCCCTGAGGGCACCCAACTGGTTTGATGTCTGCATACTGTTAACCAGTGCTGGGTATTCTCTCTACATCCTATACCATCTTATCCGTAGCTGAGCTGTAATTCCAAATATATCTTACTTACCCAATAACAAGAATATATAGGTGTTTTTTCTTTTAAGGGATCATCACAATTCTGCTCAGGGAATGGATATGATATTAGCGCCAGCAGGGTGGATCATGGTGTTTTTACAAGACTGATCCTTTCCTGAATGACAAATCTGTTCTGGCCATCCAGAATGCTTGTCAGGGAATTCATAATACACAGGATAAGCACTTTTATTTTAGCCCCATCCAGTATTTCTTCCATTCCAGGAAGAGCAAGGTTTTACACAGGTGTGCGCACAACAATCAAAGTGCTGCACCATCAAGGTGCAGATGAACATGTAAGACTGAGGTGGTTTAGTAGGAGTTCCTGTTCTTCCTCCAAAAATAGCTCATTCACCATAAGTCTTGTAGAACTAGTGGCTGTTTTTTTTTGCATCTGAAAGAAATAAATGAAGTGGCCTATAGTCTCCAAGTGTCAAGCCTGAGGATAGCAGGTGGTGAGTGACATCTTGCAAAGCTGAGCAAGGACCCTATTGTAGGGTGTCCAATCTTCTACACTGCTTTTGCAACAGTACCAAAAATAGTGATGGGTAAGTTGCAGTGACGTTTTTTGCGCCACCTGCATTGAAGGCTGTGACTCCTAACATCACATCTTCAGCATCACTGTCCAAAGACAAAATCCTGCCAACCTTCCCACACAATGAAGTTAGAATGGAAACCTAGATGAAGTGATTATTATATTCCTGCATCACCAGAAGCTAGAACTTACTCTTCCAGCTGATGAAACAGTGAAACAGAGAAGGGCATAGGAGTGCCTATGTTAAAAAATAAAAATATATATATAAAAAAAAAAATCAAGTGTCTGCTGTAAACTGTATGTTCTCAGTATGTTCAGATAAAGGGCATTATGGAGCAATTGCCTATATTTAACGTTCTTTAGTGCAGCAAACCTATTCTAAATAGTCACAGTCGCAGAGCACATGGAACTTCAGTCTGCTTCCCAAAGGAATAGCTCTAGTCCATCAGGGCAGGCCTCTTCATGACTAATGTTCCAGTCAAATTAATTCTTTCTTGAACTGAGGTGCCTGCTCAGAGATTCAGTACTGCCTTTGGAATTCAGACACATTTCTCATTTCAGTCTTTCCCACAGCAAATTAAAAATCTTGGATTTGACAGCTATTTCGTGAAATTAAAAGACTAAGGAACAATCACAGCCAACCACAAATAAATATTCCACAAATGTCTACAAAACTATCTGCTCTGACTGCCCTAAGTATGTAACTATGCACTTACCCATGAAACCTCAAAATCCTGTATAAAAGTTTCTGTCATTCTGTAACTAACCCAGAACATTCAGCATAAAAACAAACAAATAAAAAATCATCAGGGAGGATAATATGCGAGAATAAAAAAGAAAAAAAAAAAAGAAGTCACGAATATCCCAGCCACAGCCTTAGAAATAGTGGGGCATTTGTTTAAAGAAAATGCCTAGAGGATCCTAGAAAACAAGCAATGCTTGACACCATATAGAAAGGCAGGAAACAGAAGACTCAACAGAATCCATTAACACATGCTGAACTTGGGAGAGGAATCCATACTGTATTTAATGATCTTGCTTAGTATTGTATTATACTTAATAATGCACTTAACTTGATTGATCCAGACAATCAGGGTCTTCCTAAACAATTGAACAGGGCCAAGAAAGTTTTTTTTTTCAATATTAAAAAAATACCAGTGAATTCTGTCCCAATATCCCATCACTTTTTGCTGCCATTGTCTGATGCTTCAAAGAAGGTAACCCTGCCTACCTTCATTCCCAAAAGCCAAATTATGCACTGAGGGAAAATGTAAATCTCTCTGGCCCCTGCAGGTAAACAGCTGGCAGGATTAAAGTATTTAAAATACAGTGCAAAATACATATATGGAAATGCAGTCTCCTTTCAAGCCTCTGTTACTGATACAAGAAATTAACCACCCCAAGATACAAATCACAAGTTTTAATTTTCAGCAGCAGAATGACTTCTATCCTGTCATCAAATCCCACTTACACACTTGTAAGTTGCTCACATGAAATGTTACATTCCTTGTGATCCTTATTGCATTTCAAATACCAGTCCAGAATGGTTCATCTCTGAAATGCTGATTTTTCTATTACAATTTCCTTACTGATTTTGTCTATAACCAGTTCATACACCTTTCCACTTATCTAGCCAATACTCCCTCTCTGGTAAGTGCTTTCTGATTAAATAATAATAATAATAATAATAATAATAAACTAATCAAATTCCTTTTCAGCATATGATTACTAAACACATTGATTACTTTCTGTACCATTGGTTTGCCATTTCCCAAATTGTTACGGCAGCCATTTCTGTCTTAAATTATTCCTTTTGTAACATAAGTGGTAATCACTGTACATATTCTAAACAAAACCTTATCTTGTATTGGATGCTGTCCACTTTCAGAGCACTAATAATCTCACTGCAGAGTACAGTTTTCTTCAATATTATTAAGACCAGCTAGTCTACTAGACAGCTACAAGATAAGCAGTGCCAAGTTGAGCATTCCCAATTTTAACCACTGGCACTATTTCCTTTTGTCAAGAGTATTCTCTATAGCTTTGTCTGCAGGTGTTGTTAGAAGATAAATGTAATCTATAAAACATATTTTGTTTTGCAGGGCCATACATAAAGAATGAGCCTCTTTCTATACTGAAAGTACATTTCAGTGTGAAGACAAAAGGGAAGGCTTATCTGAAGGTTTCTATTCAGCCAGTTTGCTTTCAGCTGTAAATACTGTCCCATGCAAAGCCAAAAAGTTTATTCAAAATATGAGTAGAAATTGGTTTGTTGTCATTAGAGTTGATGATGCTCTGGAGGTGGAGGAAATCTGTTACTGCAGTTAACTCACACCAGCGCTGGATAATGTAAATAAGCATGAGCCATCACAGTCAAAGAATTTTCTCAGCAGCAGGAAATGTATAAAAGTTGGCAGTGAGTTACAAGTCAGATTCTGAACTTGGCTTGTAAGGAGTCTGGAATATCAGTCTGATCACTCTATCAAATGGAAACACTGAAAATTTCAGATAAACACTGGGGAAAAAGAAAATTGTGCTCTAAATTTTGTCTTTTTTTTTTTTTTTTTTTAAGGAAATAACTTCTAATTTATTAACAAGTAAATTGTAATCAAACATGAAATTGATTAACCCAGTAGTTTTTAACTGTGTTCTGATGGCATTGAAATTCTTTCAAATTCCATTTATCTGGATACTTGAGACATCTCTGTGGACCTAGATTAGACTGATAGAAACTTATCTTAAAACAGACAGAAACATAGAGCATTAAAAGTATTAAGGATAGATATCTGTTTTCAGTTTCTTTGTTGTTTTGATGTTTTTGCAAAGAAAAGTCTATCATCAGTTGGCCTAAAAATGTTGTCACCTCTCCCTACAAACTTTGTCTTACTTATAAACTTTAAAACAACAAGGAAAAAGTCAGCTGAATATAGTCAACAAATAACAAATGGGAGTTGTTTTCTTACTAGAATGACAGTGCCCATGGTGGTGATTGTACTACTAGTATTTACTTTCCATTTGCAACACAGCTTGCTAATCTGATGATTATTTGTGTGTAGTCACAAAGAAGATAGATGAAGGAGAAAGGGAAGTTATTCATCAAGATTGCAGACTGCAATGTGACAGTGGTCAATGTATATCAGGATTGCAACTGTTGAAACAAATGCTGATTTGCTAAGCCCAAATTGTTTAGGAAAGGCAATGTGTTAAGATATTCTTTTGATAGCTTTGCTATTCTGCTCCTTATTTAAGGACTGAAAAAGGAAGCTTTTGTTAAAAAAAAAAAAAAATGTAAACTTTCATTGAAAGCATATTCCCTGAATTATGAAGCTAAATTAAATGTAACTTAGCTTTACAGCTAAAAAAGAATATCATAGATAAATTTGTAGGTTTGGATGAAATTAATATTAACAACTCAGACTGACTTTTTCCAGTGGATCAAGACTTTCTCTTCTTCCGCAACAGTGACAACAACAGTTTTTTCTAAAAGAAACAAAGAATGTAATCAAAGTTAATTTTCATCAAATTTTCAACAGAATTCAAGCAAAGTTCATTTTTGTCCAGGTGCCAAACAGAATATGACCTTTAACGTGAAAGTCCAAAGTCCTGCGGCAAAATTTATCCTTTGAGCTTCCTGGTTCTTAAAAGCTGGCAACAGGGATATGCTGAATAGATTATTGTGTAGCACATAGCTATTTTAATTAGACAGTTGCTTTACTAAAACAGCTTTCAGGAACAAGTCCTTTAAACACGTTGCTGTGTAATGACTAGAGGTAGTTTTGTGCAGGGGGAGATGCCAGATGACATATATATATATATGTATATATATATCTTAGATAAGGGAAGGGCCAAAGGAAGTGTGTGAAGAGCTGAAGCTTGGCTACAGAAACAAGAAGTTCCATTCTGTTCTGGCATTAAAGTGTTTTTGGAAACTACTGATCAATCAGATGGTATTAGCAACAGTTGTGTGTTTGCTTACCATGGATGTAAGGTAGCAAACTTTGTCTCATGATACTGACACTGGACACATTGAAAAACACACAAAAATAAATCCATGAACAAGTATATATGCACACAAATCTAACATCTTTTTTAACTGAAATGAATGGCTATTTTTTGCCACAATGTGCTGTTTCTTACGGTGTTCCAGTAAACAGGAAACTACTGATCCTTGCACAGGAAGAGCTGGTAGAGGGAGATTAATATTCTGAGTTGTCAGGAGTAACAACCCTAAACTGTCATATAAAATAATAGCAAGCAAACAAATGAAATAAAAAGATAAGAATACTGTTGAAGCAAAACAATCCTCAAGGCTCTGTCGAAGTCACAATTGTCATTAAAAGCAAGCTGAAGGACTCCAGAAGTGAGACAAAGTTAGTATAGATGAAATCACCAAAACAGGCTTTGAATGGATAATTCATTGCTGAATTATGAATTTGCTGCTGTGGTTTTTTGAACATGCTATCTTGAAGAGCATCCAGAACTGGTGGACTAGAAGGAGCAAGCATAGTCATCACAGTAAATCCTGTTGCTCTTACATCATCTTCCCGAAAATCATCTGGCCTAAACTGCCAAGACAGCACTGCCTTTAAAAACAGCACCAGGAAGCATTTCTTCTCCTTATGTGTGGTTAAAAATGTAGTTGTTGGTGCCATGAGCCAGCGATAACCTGCCAGGAAGTCACAGACCAGAAAAAATGGTGTAGTGCTATACTAATGAACACACCCTGTGAGTGCCTTCTCCACTACAGGGAACAAGCACAATCTTTCAACCCCATGTAGTAAGCCAGAAAGGATATCACTCCATGACTCTGTTGCCTGAATTCTCTTATCACAGTGGATGTTGTTTTTCAAATAAGGTTTAGAATTAGAAGCTTTTTGGCTCATTTAGAAAACTAAACGACAGATTTTATCTTAAAACAAACAAGCAAACAAACAAACAACCCCCAGACAAACAAACAAACAAACAAAAAGGATGTTAACTCGACTGAGTACTGCCTGCCTCTGTGTTCTTTTCCACTTGGTATCTTACATTGCCAGGTTTATCTAGTGCTGAGCTCCTTAATGACACCTTTCTGTCGAGGTGTAGCAGAACCTCAGGATGGATGGAGTGATGATAAATTCATCAGGCAAGATTCAGTCTAAATATGTTGAATTCTTAATGTGAAAGAACCCAGATGTGCAATAGCCCTCTATGGATTTCAGTGGCTATCCCTCAGCTTGCAGAGGTGAGCATGCAGCAGCTTGCACTGCACTTGGAAAGGGGCATGTTGGAAAGAGTTACAAGGTAATGGACATTTTCCTATGCTCCAATGTATAATAACAAATTACTTTTATCTTGTTACTATTATCGTGATAATGAATAACCTGTACTATTCCTGTTTTGTACAATATTGCTCTTTAAAGCCTCCATTGCCTCACATACATGCAACATGCAGACTCTCTCACAACTCAACTATAGAATTTTGTGTTGTGTTCCCTGACACTGCACAGCACTATTACAAGAAAGATCCTGTCACAGTTTCTGTTATTAAAATCTACTTTCTCGGAGATTAGTAGACCTGCTGCTAAAAACTTCTTCGTAAATGTTCTTACTCTTTGGACTGACTGTATGAGCGTAACAATTAAAGGAGGTATGTGTACCGATGAGGAAGAAGGACTATGCTCAGAACACAAAATACTTTTGGCAGTGAGTGCAAGGGACATTTCTTTGTCATCTTCTGAAAAAACAACAACAACAACAACAACAACACACCAAAAATGACATATAATTCAGATCTATCATTTTAACTACTCTGCTACTACATTACTACTTTACTGTACGTAAGTTATGATTTTGAAGTCAGTCATTGAAACTTTTGCTACGTGTGTAGAATATGAATCCTGTGCAGATTCTTGAACACATCACATGTCCCCAGCTACAGAGTGACATGGAGAATTCTACTTTACCAAGACAGTAGTGTCAATATACCCTTCTATTAGAAAATATGTCCAACATAAAAATTGAAGCTTTTTCATGGCTCCTGGCTCCTGTAATGCAATATATAGCAGTTGCTCTGAAACCCCAGAGGCTGTAGCTTTGAGTTGTCTTTCTTTTATTACTTTGCACGAGCTCTCTTTTAAAACTGAGAGGGGAGGAGGGGTTAGAAATGTAAACATAAAACAAAGTGATCAGTCATACCTATTTGGAAAAATCCATTTTCAGAATGAGTCTTCAGTTTCTCCACCCAGCATTAGCAGCCAGACTATGCTGGGTTTTGTACATTCTGTGGTCCACAGCTCCTGTTTGCATCACTGTTATAGTGCAATAACAGAAAATGTAACCATTCCTATATAGGCTGACAAACAATATCTTAAAGCCTCTAAACTACAATTAAAAAAAAAAAAAGAAAAAATTAGCCACAATACCTGGAATGGAGCTAAGAACTCTAAACTGCCTGTAGAATTATAACAGTTTATGAAAAAAATCACTAATAGTTTTGAAATCTGATAATAAAAGGATGTTAAAATCTTGATGAGTATAAAGTTGGAGAGATTTAAAGTCTACTAGACATTCTACTACACTTTCTTGCCTCTTTTGGCTGCAAGATCTAGATTTTTTCAGTAAAATTATACACACTTTCCCAGTGTTCATTCCTGACTTACTATCCAAGCAGAGATAAAAGATGCTCTAGAGCAGTTATTTCCTATGTTACTTTATGCCTTACAGAAAAAAAGGCATCCTAATTTTTTTCGGCCTTTAAGCATTACAGATGAGCCTTTCAGAGGAACAGACAGCACCTAATAATTTTATTACTTGCTTAGCAGACTCATGACTTCTATTTTTCTATTTAATTTTTGACGTTGCAAAGTATGCTCAGTTTCCCTTCCTTTACACTGTATGTGTATGAAAGTCAGGGATTAAACTTCCTTTGAGCTTTTCCACAAGAAAAGAAATGTTCTTGGAACATGTTACTCTAAGAATCATTGCAAGAACATGATGATTCCCCCTAGAAATAAGTATTAACAGTGTCAAAATATTCCTAAATATTTTCTTCTGCCAAAAGTTTACTTACATTTTCCTGATAATGACAAGGAAAACATTGCTGAATTTAATAAATAGCTAGATAAGATGTTAAACATACCATCATCGGCATACTTATATTTATTTGTGAGTCAGTCTCATCTAAGGTATGATTACTGGCAATTATTTAGTACATCACTTATTCTAGTCATACACATTAAATAATAACTTCATGTTATCAGGAGAACACATTTCTGAATCTGTTGATCCAGTGAAGGCCGATTCTTTTAGGAAACACTGGAAGAGGACATAGAATAAAATAGTAATCTAGTTCTTTCCAGGCCATTTTTGTGCTTCTGGAAAAAATATTGCAGGTTTCAAAAGACCATTTTGATGAAAGCAACATCTTTTTCAGTTCACAGATTGCAGCTTTAGATTACATAAATATATATATATATAACCTACACATGTCTGAACTGTGCTGTAAATAAAAAGATTAAAGAAGAAGGAAGTAAAAGAGGGGTGGAAGAAAGTCAAACGTAGGCAGGAATGTAATGAACTTTTTTTTCATGACCTTTGGAATTTCTGGTTGTTTTTCATTATACAACACTGAGCCCTGTCCAAGAAGATAAACTAGTGGAAATGGAATATATTACACTTGGTGGAAAGGAGCTATTTCAAAAACAATGACCACATCTGAGCACTAACACTTATATGGAGATGAGGTCAAAGCCTCCCCCCCACCTTCTTTTCTTTTTTTAAGGGGGGATTTTGCAAAGAAATTCAGAGAGAAACTTTGCTCCAAAATATACTGTTATCCTATAGGATTACCCAGAAGTACCACTAAGGTTACAAGTCGTGAAGATCTTGTGGATAATTAGGCCTAGCATGGCCTAGCAGGCACAAACAAAATGTCCCAAATCCTGTGTTTAACTTATAGCTATAAAAATGAAGCTGAAGAAGCAGAGAAGTATAACTCCAATGGCTGAAAGGAAAGGCCTTGGAGCTTAAAGCTCACAGCATATGATGAAAGATCCAAATGGAAATGGAAATGAGAGCAGACTGAGCAATTAACAGTACAAAAGTACTTATGACTATAGAAAGGTGTGTGGCATAAAGTGAGTATAGATGCCATAAGGGCTACAGAACATATCAGTTATCTTAACTGGGCATGCAGAACCAGGCAGACAAAAGCAGAAATAAATAGATACAACAAGAGGAAAAAAAAAAAAAAAAAAAGAGTTAGAATAGATTATTAGAAAAGGACATGAGTTTTGAAGGTAGAAAATGGAAAGAAAGAGGAAGGTGAGAGAACAATTTTATTTTAGAAGAAGGAAATTAATAACAGTTTATTTTTCAGTAGCCAGGGGGAGGCAGTTTGAAAGGGGAGAGTATGGTGGAGACTGTGCATGGGAAAAGAAACAGCAGAGAGATATTTAGGGAGACATTTTAAGGTCATTCAATTCTGTATATTGGCAGTAATCCATTGTGGAGAACAGACAGCTACTGTAGTTGTTAGTAAAGATAAATGTCATTGAATTATAGATGAACATAATGGAAAAACTTCATGTCTAGCCATTGTGTAAAATTAGGAGTGGGACATACTGGCTGTGTGGGCCTGGTGAATGCCAGGTGCGTGGGTGAGTAGTGAGCATTGGGAAAGGGTGTCCTATTCAAGTGGGCTATTCAGCTCTTACACTAGCACTGTAATGTCATTATTTTTTCCTGCTCTGATTTCTGAGTACAAACCAAAGAATAGTAAACACAAAGTACATTGGTGACTATCTCAGCAGGTCCATATGTTTCTGCCTGCATGTTCAACACAACAGCAGGGGGTAAAAGACTTGACTTTATTCTGATGATTGTTCATAAAGACCTCTGCTATCACAGCTGCTAATGAAACAGCACCACACCAGTTCACAATGTACAACAGACTACCACAGATCCAACCAGTCAGAGATTAAAACCTGATTAAATATTAAAGTCTCTATCTCTTCTGACATACACAAATTTTCCTTACCTAAATTCAGTATTTAATAGGTGAAGGTTGGCTTGCCAAATCTAGAAATCTTCAGCCTTCCATGTGGAAGTCTTAAGTCTTCAAGCCTGTTGGCGCTCTTACATGTACTGAGCTCTTCATGTCTGTTTCTTTCATGGAATAACAGATCTCCCTTTTGCTGTCATACTGAACAGTGGCATTTGGCTCTCGCGGCCAGCATGGTAGCTAAGGGGTGTTTTATTGTTTTGTGAAGCATCTTTTCCCTTTACCTGGTGCAGTCTGAACAAAGTCACGGTGATGGTGTTGCTCCCACTACTCCCATGCTATACAGCCATTGCTTTCTAAGTATCCATTTTGCCCTTTGTCAGCTTTGGCTGTTTTTTTTCCCCACTATTCTGTACATCACTCTATTTGTCTTTCTGCATGCTCATTTGATAATGACACAACTGCTTTTCCAATAACCTGCTTCCTCTGTCACAACCATTAAAGGTGTTAATAGCCCATTTGCTGGAGATTGTGCTATCTGCATACAAAATTAACTGAGTTTACACAGACTGCCACACAGGCAGTGTTGTACAGTACAGGGAGAGTGACCAATTTATTTATACTGGTACAAATTCACTGGAACTACTCAGCCAGGAGACTGATAAAGAGACAGAGCAGAATGAACTACAGACAGATAGCCACCAAAAGCAGCTGAAAAATGATGAAGGCCTGTTATCTACAAGTCTAGCCTAAGAAACTATATATGTTGAAACAGATTAACTAGTGGCATACTTAAGTAGAAACTGAACAATGTATTTTATAATGCAATTTTTGCATGTTTAACTAAAATACATCTGGTGTGACAGTAGCTGATAGGGAGAAACTAGAAGTGATCTAGATCATATTAATAAAAGAACTCATAAAATGCTTAGAAAAAAAAAAAAAAAAACAACTTGTAGGTAAATCACTAAGAACAGATTTCCCGCTCTAATCTGCAAGGTGAGATCTTGTGGAAACTCTCAGAGCACATCTAAGTCTGCAGTCTCAGGATGCAAGGAAACCTTCCTGGAGATCAACCATTGTCATCATCTTCTGATAATCCATCACACTGGGGCTAGTCAGCTCAGGTGTTGGAGACATGAGGTCATCTTAGTTTGCAGCCTCTGACCATTTCTGTTTGGTTTTGATCCTGCTTGAAAATGAGGAAGGGAATACTAATATATTAATTGTATCAGGGCACACTTCAGACTTGCTTTCTTCATAATTCTCACTCTCTGATTTATGGTAGAAACTAATCCACCATGCCTATGTCTTCTATCATCAGAAATCCAAATATTACCTGTGGAGAGAGGACCATAAGAGGTTTCTTGAGCAAAAAGAATAGAGAAACATAAGCATCACAACTATATTATAACAGGAAAAAAGGGGAGGTGGAGAGACAGACACCACCTCAGTCTAGGGAAATTCCTTATCTGCAAGGTACTGCAAGACAGAAGACTGTCCAAGGAACTATCACTATATGACGCCTTATTCATATAACCTTCCCAAAACATTAGATTTGATAGGCAGTCTACATGGATGGTTGGCTTTACAGCTCTAACTGTCATGTTCATGGGTGTGGTTTCTCAGAGCTGGATTTTACCTCCACCATAGTAAGTTTCCTCCCTCTCAACACCGCACCCTCTCCAGTATCATCCTCAGGCTGCAATCCCTAGGAACTGAAGGAAAGAGGCCTCTTTCCTTTCAGCCAGACCCATCCCCTCATATCAGAGGAACACAGGCACTTGGCTCCAGTTCCAACATACATTATCACTTATCCCTGCCATGTGCACTTCACAATCTGTGCCACTTTCCGGCCACTCAGCCACCCTCTGCTTCTATGATTCAACTTCTGAAGGTTGCCGCCAGCCTAAACGCCTCCTCTGTGACAGCTACACAACGTGTTCTACACACTGTTGGAACCACCCAGGGCAAGAATGAATTATACCTCTGTGTCATGGTCAAATCCTGGATCTTGCCTGATGCAACCAACTCAACTGTAACTGGCAAAAATTTACCCCTAAATGAAGGAAAGCATAACTGCCTCCCTCTTCTAATCTAAGATTATGGAAAACACAGCTGAGGCCCAATCCAGACCAACCTAGGAGAGAGTACCTCATCATACGGTCTGTCTGTAGAAGACAAACACACCTGCTATTTCCCTCCTTCTTGTGCAAGTGTTCAGAACAGTTCCATCCTGCAAGAAATCCCTGCCTGTCTTCTCCAGCCACCTAAATATCAGCCTGCAGCTAAGACAAGGTCTACACTGGGCTCCATCCTGCCCTACATGCTGCCCCACCTACCGGGGATAACACAAGAGCTGTTCCCAAACCCAAACCTGGCACTGCAGGGGTTAATGGGGGCGATAGGGAGGGGAGGGGGTGAGCCAAAAGAAAATAGCCCGACACTCTTCCCAGCTTGTTTGATGGAGATGCGACCTGGCAGCATTGAAAAGCTTCAAGATTAATGGAGAAAAGGCGGAATCTGACAGCTTTTCCGCTGGTTTCACTCCTCCTGGGTGGGCCGATTGCTCTTGAATGTCACTTGCTACTTAATCTTGTGTATCTGAAACAGACTGACGTGTTTGGGGAGCCCCGCTTGCTCTGTATAGACATCAATTGAGAAGGCAGATAAAAGGAAACTGCATTGAATTACTCTCTTATGCCTTTTATAGAGCACTTTCTGACTACAAAATAATTAGTAGCCCCATCCAACGAATCCCGTCGTGGTTAGGGTACTCTTTAAACACCAAAAGTGAGGAGGAGCAAGTATCCCTTACTGTCTTCCAGCTGCTTCACAGAGCATGAAACCGAGACATGTTTATACTCCAATGGAAACATCGCTAGATAATATTGTCATTTAATATCACCTCACTGTCTGTGGGATGGTGTTGATTTTTTTTTCTGAATTGATTGATTTCTGTTTGCAAGATGAAGATTTGTTGGAGAGTTAACAATTTGTGTGTTATATACTTTCCCTGCTGAGCAGAAAAACCTTACGTACTCTTTAAAAATGCAATACGTCTCCCACTCAGCGAACATGATGCATTCTCCCTTGTAGTATATAAAGGGGGGCATGGGAGACTAAAACTTAAGGCTTTTTTCTCCATCTGCAGTGCAATCATATGGTGACTGTCTTGCAAAAGACATCTGATTCTTTTTTTAATCCCAGAATTTCAAGTCAAGTTCTTCTTTATCTTTCATCCATGTTGTACCATTTATGGCAACTTAGAGATAGCAGCAAACAAAAATAGCAGTCCACAACAGGTTGTGAAATTTGCTTCATATCCCAAACTGAGTGCTAGAAATCTGAGTTTCCCCCTTTTTGTTAACAAAGATTAATTCGGAGTTATACTAGTGGCATAACACAGCTGATCAGTCTACAGCCAGAAACCCAAGCAAAACTCCAGTAGTCTGGACGTTAGCATTTGAAAATACTGAAAGTTAACCTTTGAACCTTCGAAGCATCTAAAAAATAAGTTGTGCTTTGATGCCATACATAGCTTCTACCTCATGTTAGAAAATTGTCTAAAACAGATAACACTGAGCCAAATTGACACAGGATGTATCTATTGTAGTCTTCTGATTTTTTCTTTTTCAAATAAAAAAATCACAAGTTTGAAAAGCTCAGACTGTATCATACCAACTTCTAGCATGGAAAAGTGTCCCAAACGAAACACCAGCACCACTACTGTGGCACCCAAATACCTAAATACTGGCAGCTAAAAAACAGATACTATGAGATAACTGTGCCTTCACCAATTATGTAGACCTATTCAGTTTGGAAAAAGAAAAAAAAAAAAAGGTCTGTTCTGTGCAGTTTTTTACGGCATTTTCCTCAGATCTAAGTGGCACTTTAAAGGAAGAAAATGTGATTTTACACAAAGACTTGTAACAAGCTATGAGAATAGCAGCCACTTCACTGTTTTTCTTCAACCGACTAATTTCTATGCCCTTTGGAGAAGACATAAACTGAATGAGGAATCACTTCTGTGAAAGTGTCACAGAGCTATGTTATTTTATTTATTTATTACTATTTTTAATAAGGAAATTCTCAGGCACCTTGCGTTTTTTAAATGAGCAGCTGTTATTTTTTGATTGTTTTTTCTTTCAGCAAAGCTGCAAGGAAGGGCTAGCAACTTAATCTCACTGTGAGTGTAAAATTTATGCCAATGGTTTAAAAAAATCATTTAAAGAATGTTTAAAAATTTGCTTTACTTAATAAAGTAATAAACTTCACAGACTCCACCTGTTTAATATTTTTTGTCTTGGGCTCATGACTGTGCTTTAATAAATGAAGTATGCTTAGATGTATCAACACAGATCATATGAGATTTGTCACAGTTCAGATTGTTAATTCCCCATTTGATCTTTCAGATTGTTTCATATATTTCTCAGCATTACTCCTTTAGCACAATGCAGAGAACATTAAAGACAGTAAACAAGCCTGGGTAAGATGATTTATAGGAAATTAATTCCTTATATATGCTCAGTATAAATGCATTCAGGAGTGAACAAAGAAACACTAGTGAAAAAAAAAAATATATATATATATACATATATAAAGAAGAAAAAAAAGGGACATTTTTACAATATTATGCATTATGAAAAAACACATCCCAGAAATTAAAGGGTCTTCAGATCATCACCCTCTCCCTCCCCCAGAAGGAAGAGATTTGCACTGTTAAAAAATACAGAGGGCTTTAAAGACATTTACTAAATTTTGTTGAAGCCACTTAAACAAAATTCTTTCTGTTTATGCAGTCCAACCAAATATATATTGTGCTTGTCAAAATAAATCTTAATCTTTCTATATTTGGCTTTGTTTGCTAAACTTGCTTGAGGTTTTCAAGAGCAGTGGTCAAATTCTACACACGCATTTAACATCATCCGTTAAGTTCCTGAGACTTTGGCAAAAATGAAAATGAGCATGTGCACAAGAGCTTACAGGAGGCAGACCTTACAAGTAAAATGTCCAAAACTATGCTAGAGTTTCCATTCTTTTTAAGGATTAGGAATAGGCAATCTCTTTTAGTTAAATTGATGTCCTTTTCCCTGGAGAAATTATTGTTCATTGACATACCAATGTTTTATCAAAGTAAGAGTAGGAGGTGCAGCCAAACCCGAGGCAATTTATACAAAACAACTGTCTGCTGTCACAGAACACTAAAGGGAATTTCTTATCTGGGGATGCTTCATGCAATATATTGCAACAACTGATTTGCAGCCTAGTTCAAAGCACTTGAAATCATAGATCACTGACATAACACACCCCTACTTTCCCCGTGAGTCTTCTTTCCTGTTATTTAGGTGCAATGCTTGTTCTTATTTGCCTTGATCATGCTAGGGTCTTCTAAAGAATCAATATCCCACTACTAGCCTTTCATGTGTGCAAACATCCACACAAACATGTATAAAACAAAAACCAGAGAGTTTTGTTTTCCTTCTACAAGCACTAAATGCTGCTATTCCTTATGAAAATGCAATTGCAAACCAAGAATGCATAGATGAACAACATCGGTGGTAAGTTATATGGTCAGACAAAACAAAGTTTGAACTGTTTAGTCTTTTATATCACTACAGAAAAACATGAGACTTTCAAGGTTGAGTTGGACTTCACAGCTACACAGCCAAAGACAACAGAGTTGTTGGACCGTCCACATGCACCTCACACCCCCTGTGCATCCTCAGCCCGCTGACCAGCAGAGACATGACATCCTGACAGTAGGGGTTAGTTACTGTAAAATATATATATATATGTATGTGTATTTTTTTCAGCCCAGTGATTCCGTTAAGAAATTTATTTTGAAACCTATCTGTTAAAAGCTGATTTCAAACTCCCAATGGCTGTTAAATCTAAAGATGAAATTTGTACTGTTGCAAACACCTGTCATTAACCTGAGCTAGAAGCAGCAGAACTGAGATAACCCTCAGGATACCATCCTGTTCCTTCAATTCCAATTTTATTAGGTCATAACAAAATGAGAAGGAGAGAAAGTGACTGTGGTGCAAGAACTACTTTTTTTTTTTCTAATATGAATGTACAGTCATGAGCATAAAGAGCCTATTCATAGCATGGTGCTTCACAAAGCTATGACAATGTAGAAGTTAATAATAATTTCTTTCTCAGAATGGCTTCATTGCAAGAATTCCACAAGAAAAAGCCTTCCTTTGGCAAAATGGGACTAAATTCCATTTTACCAATCTCTAGACATTTTTCATGACCCCGAAGTATTCTTTTTCCTTGTGCTCCATCCTCACATAAACTCACTAATGTTTATATCAACTAAATAATTCAAAATGTGCTAAATGTTTTCTGGATTTCCAAAGCAGAGTGCTGTTCCTTAATGTAAAAATGAAGGCTAATGTTACAAGACCAGGAGGAATGATGGAGCTCCAGCTGAGGATGCATGTTGGAGCCAAGACATGGCATCACATGGAGCCAGGTGGGCAGCACTAGAGGTGCTGGGGTGAGGAGAGAACAGTTGCCGTGGCTTGTTTGTTTAATTGTTAAGATGGAGGATGGGCAAGTGTGGGTCTTTTGGAGGAAAGAGTGAAAACTTGGAGGGGAGGGGGCTCAGGGAGAACAGGAGGCTCTGCATTACCAGGCAGCCCTTACACAAGCCAAAAAATTGGCTCCATACACGCAGGAGAGCTCTGAGACAGTTAATGGGTTGCCACACACATAAACACATACGTGAATACTCTAAAGATGAGGAAACATGGGAAAAAAACCAACAATGTAAGTGTCTTAAAATATCATATTCTGTGTCAAGATTTGGGAGGAGGGGGAGGACGACTAGTGGCTAGGTTTAGGATTTGGCAACACTCAATTTTTTTGCAAAATCCCCTCTCTCCACACCCCCATTACTCCCAAGGGTGGGATTTCTTTCCATCGTGCTTTTGATGGCCCCAGCCTATACCCCAGGTCTCAGTTCCCATGACGTTGTCTTGGAAACCTAACTCCTGCCTCTTTTCTTGTGTGTGCCAGGGAAGCAGGGATCCGCAGCCAGTTTCAGGAGCCCTTCCCCAGCTCCCCACGGCTGCTCGGCACCCCGCAAGGCCCAGCGTGTCATCCTATACGCTCGGCTCTCTGCTCCGTGGCTGCAGGCCGGACTCGGATGGTTGCTTTCCAACCCCCTGCTGTCTGGCTCCATGGAGGAGCAGAGGGAACGTGCGTTGTAATCCTATTACCTCCTCCCCACGGGGAAAGGAGAGGAGGCAAGAGGCAGGTCAGGAGACAGAAAAGAAAAGATTGAGCAACTGCCTGCAGCAAAATAGGGAATTCCACTAGGGAATGCTGAATTTGGTGGCACCCTGACGAAATGCCAGATTACATAGCCACTTGTAATGCTACTTGCTGAGCACAGGGGCCGAGTCTGGGGAACCAAGACTAAGATTAATTGGATCAGTTCACACAAGCTAGGGGTACTGTTTCAGATTCTCATTGGAGTCAAGCACATGACAGTGCACTGGATTACACCATGCATTTTTTATTTTTTTCTTCAAAACTAAAAGGTTGTTTGTTTGTTTTCCCCTCTGAACATAATTGCAAATTCCATTGCTATGAAATACATGGAACTCTTTTAGCAAACTGTTGCTGCATTTAAACTATTGCCACTCTCCTAATGGATTATTGATGATACAGTATAACACAATTAGGCTGGCCACTTTACTGAGGCCATCTGCTAGTGATTCACATCTTGCCTAATTTTAAAATCCTTAACTCATTAACCTCTTTCTCTCTCTATCTGTATATATATTATACATATATATATATTTATTATGCCAGCGTATTTCTTCAGCATTAGATGAGCTTTGCTGATAGATCAGGCCATGGTCCAGCTGGATCCAGCTGCAGTACTTCTCACACTGGACCAGAAATGCCATATGCTGCAAAGCTGTGATGCAGTGGAAACTCATGCTGCTGGGTCCAGTTTGTATAAATAGTGTTACTGTGCTAATGCTGTAACCACAGGCTTTGTGCCACATGAGGTATAGTCCCTTCTGCAGACAGCATAAAGCCAGCATGAATTTCATATAGTGTGGCATGACTAATATGACAGAAGTGTTCTGAAGTGTTCCACATTGAATTATAGGTGGATGATGGAGGGGTGACCCTGTTCTTTCTTCAGTGACCCCTGAGACAGACTGCTGCAACTGCTGCACATTGGTGGGTTCTCAGTTGCTCTATGACAAGTCACTTGTCTGTCTCATCCAGTGGAAGAGGCTCCTACTGTTCAAGAGCACCTTCCCCAAACTAGGAGGTAGCATTAATTCAGAGGTTAGATAGACTTCAGCGTCAGGTTGCCACTGGAGAGTATGCCTTTTTATGGGACTCTTTTCAGTAGTATGAAAGCAGGTGAGATCCAGCCCTGCCTGAGGGGAGATGTAGGGCAGAGTACAGTACTGAGTTTTATGCTTAGTACCTGCTATTCCACAAATCTGGAAGGATACGTTCCCTGCTCTCACTTATAAACTTTGGTTTAAGAATACTTAACCTGAAGCAGGGGGAAAGCCTTTGCTCAGCCCTTTGCTATCGTAGTTTTGTGGTGCAATAAAAGGTATTGATTATTCATTTCTCAATCACCGAGTAATCCTAGAGTCACTTAATGTTATGGAAGGCCTCTTCTCCTACATCTCATTGCACACCTTCCACAATCTGCTGCATTCATTTTTCTTCAAGGTTCACGGTACTTTATCTTCCAGGAGCAGAAGCAAGGCAGTTCTGGACTCCCCACTGATGGGACTGGTTCTTCTGGTAATCTGCCAAAGTCTGTGGTTATCAGGTTTCAGAAGACAGTGAAAATCGTGGTTGTTTATACCAGCTTTTAATTAAAGCTTACGGCAATCCCTACAGTTTATCAGTTTAAGGTAGTTGCCTAATTTTGAGCCCTACTTTTTATCTCTGTTCTACTTACTATTCAGTATCTTAAAGGTGTTGTGAGAAGGGACTACTCCTCTTCTTGTACCTTGCCATCTTCCCCCACCAATGCTCACATTTTATTCCTCCCAGCTTCCATTGTTTCAACAGCCCCAAAATGACTTTTTATTTTATAACTAAAGAAAATTTGTTACTCCCAGAACAAATTATTATAGCCAAATTCTATGTGTCTGAAAAGGTGGTCTGTAATGGCTTTGCTGGCAAAAGCATGATTTTAATTAGTGTTGACAAGATATTAAATCCCTATTACACTTACCTATTTTCTGGCTCAAGTACTTGGAACATCAGGTCTTGCTGAATGCAATTTCTTTTTATTTTTTCCCTTTTCCTGAGTTTCCAGCACAGCCTGGAAGGGTAGCTGCAGCTGCCTTGGTGCAATATGAGCCCAGTGCATACTGAGCTGTCTGTCTTGCAGTGTTTGCTGTGTGAAGGCACTTATGAGCAGCTACAAGGCATGGAAAGCACAGATGCCACTGTGGTAAAATAAGATAGAGACAGAGAGAGTATCTCATATGCCTGAAGTGTGTTGTTGGCATAAAATATTCTTCGCTTTGTCCACCCTTCTCCTTTTTTGCTTGCTGACACAATTCCATTGCTCTCAATGCCCTCTATCTTTCTTTCACTCTTTCCTCCTCTTCTCTCTGTTCCCTTTTCCCCTCTGTTCCACACCCTGTGCCCCCACCTACATCTTCAGAGGATGTCTCAGACCCTACATCCTTTTTCCAGATCTCCTAGAGTTACCACGTGTGGGGAGCAGCAAACATTTCGATTCATATGCATCTGGTAACATCAGCATCCCGGTGCCCACAGAAACAAGAGCCCAAGCCAGCATCTGATTAAAGAGCTGGGCTGGCTTTCTAGTGGTGAGTGCTAATGGTGACAGCATCATGGGTTAAGAGCTCCTGGATGTATGACTGGGGTTCATCAGCCACACCTAGGACACCTCTGTCCTCCTCAGTCCACCACATCTTCCCCCTCTGTTACTTCTGTCACACAGAAATGGCCCATTCTTACCTTCCAGGCTGGGGTCAGGGAGAGGTGCGAGGTTCACTTCCTGTGGTTTGGGCTCTTACAGGGTGCGTCTGATTTGTTGTTAGGTGAAAATCCAGATATTGTTGCCAATGTTTTTCTGATTTTTTTCCTGCCTAGTAGAAAAACAGGTCAGAAGGGAAAATACCATTTTCCAAACATTGTTCACTCCTTTTGTCAGACATACTCTATTTTTCAGATCACTTTTATTATCAAGATTATTACTGAACATAGACAAATTATCTGATAATCACAGCAGGGTTTCTAGGATTTTTAACTATACAAAACATCTCTCAATTTCCCCCTACAGGACTATTTCACAGGCTGATCAGAAAGCAGGGTCTGCTCTTCAGATTGTTTTTTCTTAATTAGCCTGAGATTCAGACAAATAAAATCAATGAGCTGAAGTCTGGCACACTGATTTATTTTCAGGAGCAAGGTCTCACTTTGCAATATCTTTTGAGGAGACTGTGTATTCCTCCTTAGTTTTATTTGCTGAGTACCAGACAGAGGTCATATAAAAATAGTCACATATGAGGAAAAGATGCTCTTTTTCTTCAAGCTGTTATTCTCAGCTACACACATCCTTGAACCATCCTTTTTCTCCTCCTTATTTACACCAGTCCAACGTTTGTGCATTATTATCATCTCTCTTAACAGTCTCCCAGCCCAGATCCACATGACTAACTCCCTTAATCTTTGTGGCAGGGAGGAGCGGTGGAAATTGCAATTGTTTTGTATCCACTGGCAGCCTGACAGATGAAACAATCCCCACACAACACTCTGCTATCAGCCCGCTCCTCACATTACCTGGCAGCAAACTGGCTGGCTCCGAGGGGCTGCTCAGGGTATGAGAAACCCTGCCACAGCAGCCCCAGGTGGTCTCAGTCTGGATTGCTCTGCCCCCACCTTCACTCCTGCTCCCCGTTAAGGAGTTTTACAGCTAACTAATTTTGCACCGATTGTACTCAAGCAATTGCTCATAGAGATGGGTCAGAGAGCTAATCCGGCTGAAAACTAGCTTGGAAAAAGGAGGCACTGTCACTAGCGCTGGCCGGAGGGGCCCAGCATCTGCTTGAGGCCACCTGACTGCATGGCTGCCCTTCTGCTCCCGCAAGGGGCTGTCCCCAGGGCTACCGCGTGCATGGGGCAGGTTTGCACAGAGTGTTGCAGCAGGAGGGGAATGGTGGCTCAGGTGAATACTGACTGCTTACTGTACAGGACGAGTTCTTTGAGACGAGGTCCACACAGAGGCCAAATGCGCAAGGCCTCAGCTGCACTGCCGGTAACAAACCTCTGGCAGAACTGGATTTCTTCCACCATCCACTTCCACTGTTTCTTCCACTGATCTGTCCTTGCCATGCTCCACTCACAAGTTCACTCACATGGTGAGGAAAGAAAGGTCCAGATGTTCTTAGGTAAGAAGCAGCTCTTTTGCCATGGCGCGACTGGCCTGTGTGGATCTTGGTCTACAGCAAGCAGCTAGAGATGGTATATTCAGGAGCTTCTACGAAGTTCAGGAGTTGCAGGACAGCCATAGCAACACAGCATCTGACCTGGATGTTCCTATCAAAAAAATTGTCTTGGACGAACCACAGCACCACTGCTCTCCACATCTCAAGAGGAGGGGGCTCTCTTCAAACAGTGAATGAGATTTGTCTCAGTTTTGCCAGAATGGTCGGGTGTGGCTGATAAGAAAGGAGGGAAGGTTCCCAAATGATGATAATTCCATTCTATGATAAATGTCCCCCTTTCTCCAACTTATATAATGACTACTAAGAACACCAACTTAATGCCTAATGGCTCAAAGTGAGCACACATCGAGCCCATTAATAATACAAGGATGTCCAAGAAAAACTGGGAGAAAAGCATTAAAAAAAAAAAAAAAAAAAAAAACCCTACAACCTCCCTAGGAATCTAATCATGATAGGGTGAGAAAAGAATGTGGCTGTGGATTGATGGATTATGTGCAGATATTTTTTGTTAGAGACTTATGAAACAAGTAGAAAGTCCAGATGTTCAGAGACACTAAATACTTCAATATTTCTGAAATGGGTGTTTTCAAGGGAACTAGTTAGCACCAAGATGCCCAAATAGGATACATCTTCTGCTTGGCTTTATTTGTTGGTCTAGCTAAGGTTTTCTTCCATAAAGAAAAGCATTTTGAGCTTCAGCAGAACAACCCTTGTCAGTTCATTTCAACTAACCACATTAGGCTACCAGTTTTAACAGAACAGGATCTGAGTGTAGGACCTGATTGCTCTTCCACATGACCAGGAAAGGGCGCAAATAGGGTGATTGCGGACTGGAGTAATCTTCAGTCCAGTTTTAGCCATACTGCAGAAGCCTGGAGACTGGACATTTCAGTCAAAGGCATTGAAATTGCTCTACACTCAGGCGTTTATGACTTCAATGATCACTGATTGCTCCTCAGCCCTTTAGAGATTTACACTTAGTCCATTCAGCTTGGAAACTGCAGACTTTGTTTTGCAATTTTACCATCACTATCTTTTGTTTTCCATTGTCAGTAGCCATTATACATCCTCAGTCTGACACTGAAAGAAGCTCTAAAAGATTGCTCATCTGTGTCTATATTTTAATTACATTAGTGAGCTGCTTAATAGAGAAACTTAAGAAAAAATATATTTTCCTTTAATTTGTGATCTGCTCTGCTGAAACTTAAGTCAATGACATTTCTTCAACACTGTGACAACACCTAAGTCAGTCACAGTTTTGCAGTAGATATACCTTGACTTTTTATTTTGGTGAATTTTCAAAAGAAGATCAAATCTTGCTTCCAGGCTCTGTTCCAGTCAATCCAATGGCTTCCCTAGCAGCAGCACACCTGGCAGTCTTCTGCAGTCTGCAGAAAGTTTTCTCCATCACCGCTGGGGCTTGGCTGCAGGTTTGCTGTTCCTCTCGGCAGGTTCCCTTTGAACGGCAGTCTCACCACTTGGTGCCAGGATTTTCATCTGCAGTCTCTGGGCTGTCCTTCCACTAGCTCCCTGGGAATGGAGGAACTCCTCTGCCTTCCAGAAAGTACTTGGTGTCCTTCACAGATGATCATAAGGATGTTTTTAAAACTTTCTACCACTCAATCTCTTGTGACTTCTTTCATGCTTGACCTGATAAGCATTGGGTACTTTTACCTTTTGTCCTTTCTGGAAGAAAGGTTTTCTGACCCAACAAACAATAAGTACAAACTTTCATGACCTTCGTCCATAACTCATTAGTGATAGCTCTCCCAGTGGCTTGGAAGATGTATATAGCTTTGTAGGTATTTCTTGCTTATACTATACTCCCCCTGACCCGATAAGTGAGATACTCTCATTCCTCCCTCCATCACTTTGTAGGGTTTGTGCTCTTAATATAGCTGGTAATATATCAGCTGTAACCTTCCTCCTCTAGAGGCTGGTCCCCCCAGTTTACTATAGCACTTTCTTTATCAACATTGGCACCCCAAGGAATCACAATTGCTTAAGATAAAGGCTTCATATATAGCAAGTCTAGTAAGATAATACTTTTCAACTATTAACTCCTTTCTCCTAAGAATCTTAAAGTATTTATGAACACAAAGCAAACCATTTTCTCACCAGCTGAGGTAGACTGACAGGTTTTGTAATGGTTGCTTCTTGTCCTCCCTACAGGGAAAATATGCTCATAGATAACATTTCATTTAAATTTTAGGATTTCTACCTATTATATGATATCTGATAATACTTTAAAAAAATTGTATTCTATATAATATATTTTTTAGACATGAGGGGTTGTGTGTACGTATGTATATGTGTGTGTGCATAAAGACAAACACGCACCTCTTTCTTTGTATATGGAAAATGTTTTTCCTCAGTGCCTGAAAGTACCCAGAGCATTAGTGATACAGAGAGTAGAACAAAGAAAAATATGTAGTTTCTAAGTGTGACCAGTGTATACAAGAAGTAATCATTGTTGGGACCACTAAAAATTGCATGACCAGCAGTGATTTATTAGTAGTGGAGAATCCAGGGAAATACTCCCCTCTAACTTATTGTTTCTCTGGCTCTAAGCATTCAATAAATTCCCAGCTTGAGCCAGGGAATGTATTTTCTCCTCTTCTCTATATTTTCCTGTGGTTTGCATTATCATTCACTAAATATATTTGGACATAGCATTATTTTTCTTGATCTGCGGGTTCAAAAGCTTTTGTGGCTCCCCTTTGACCCCTCCTCCCTTTTAGGAATTTCACAAATAAATCATTAACTAGCACTCCCATAATGAATTGCTCTCTTTTTAAGTTATATAATAGTTATTTAATATTAAATAAACAGTGCAGAGAAACACAAATAATCTAACTTAACTCATTAGGTCGAAAGGCTTGAAATGTTTTCATTTTCATGCTTACACTGAACCAATTCTCCCTTTCTTTTAGAAAATACATAAAAGTATTATGGATAATTTGCCATCCTGGTACCAGGTTGGCAGATCAGTAAAACATCTTAAAAAAGAAATCTCTGGCTATTTGTCTGAAGAAACTACCACACCCCTACCACCAAATATTTTTGTTAATGACTTAAATGCTTTATGCATGTCTTGTACTAGTTTCTGCAATTTTCAGGAAAAGGGAGAAGGAAATATTTGTCCTCAAGTGCCAAAAAGACAGGTAAAGTTACTTGGGTCTGAAATGAGCCAGACCAAAAAGTCTCTCATGATGCCTAAGCTACATGCTCAAGTTGACAATCCATCACAGCCAGGTTGTTCAAAGTCAAGATCATCTTGGCAGTGAATTTGCTAAAGATGTTACCAAATGCAGTGGGGTTTGGGAAATCTGCTGGTTGCCACTTTGAGAAGAAAAGAGGACAGATTCAGCTTTCAGAGACTCAATGACACACAGTTAACCACTAGAATTTCAGAGTGGTCTTTGTGGAGTTTCAGCTACTCTGAAAACCATCACCATAACATCAATTAAGGAAAAAAAAAAAAAAAAGGCACAGAAAGTGAAATTTCTAAAAATTAGAAAAATTGTGTTTCACTTCTAAAGACAAAGAACAATAGCCATTGTATGGTAGGCCTAGTGATGGGTAGCTGTTGCAACCAAAGCAGGAGGAAGAAGAAGAAGAAAAGATCTGCCAGGCCATAGGTGGGATGAGCCAAACATCAGACAAAGATAAAAGCAACAGACAAAGATGCATCATTTGAGACAAGAAATCATTAGTTGGGCCTTCTGGTTTGTTATTAATTTTAAACCATGCTGATCTGGGCATTGTTGGCTTTGTAGCCACGACAAGGATGGTGCTTGACTCTTTTTTCTTCTTCTTCTTCTTTTTTTTTTTTTTTTTGTTAAGATGCTAGACAAGTTCATCTTTTGAAAATTAGCACGTGACTAAATACACAATGAGAAAAGCACTTATATTATTTCCATAAATTCCCCCGACAGTCATTTGAATGCAAATTGAACAGAAAGAAACCCTCTTTAAATGAATTAACAAGGAAAGGCAGCGGGTGGGGGGTGGGAGGGGGAGGAACAGGACTGAACACAGGGAGAGTAGATACAACCTCTTAAAAATAGCCTTGGTTCTTATTCAGTATAATTCAAGAAGGCATTTTTAACACCATTATTTAGGGTCATAGGCCTCTTCAGTTCGTTTATCCAGCTTGAGTACACTGATACTGTCAGGATAGTGAAACATGCTTCATCTGTTTCAGTACTGCAAACCAGAGACTGCCTGTTATGTGTTCGCTTTTTTTTTTTTTTTCCTTTTGTCCCCATGAATAAAAGAAACAGCAATCTCTTAACAGAAAGGATAGCAGCACAAAATTGAAATGATACAGCACAAAAAATTGTGTCATATGTTTAGAATCTGCAGCAAACATATCTGCTTTTGGCGAAACTTGTGATGGTGCCTGTTGCCCTGGTGTGTGCAGGTTGGAGAAGACAGATGACTGTTAGAAGATTTACAATAAAGGTACACTTAATCAGTCAACCAGTTTATTTTAGCTTGAAAACTGTGAAGAAAGACAAAAGTTTATAAAATGTTAGAGTGTGGTAGATTATTTAGAGTGGGCTGCTCTGAGAAAGGGACACACTACTCAGCACTAATATTGCTTCCTGGTACTGCTCCCCATTGCCATAGTGGAAACTGAGTGGGAACTGCAGCATGGCTACAAACACCAAGGTCTGAAGATGAAGTGAGGACAGGGGGCATGGGAGAAATACACACCTCCCTACAAGGCCTCTCTTAAAGAAGCCAGATGAAGTCTGCAGGTTCACCAGGGTGTTAGTCATCCCAAAGCATTGCATTGGAAATGATTAGGACAGGGAAAATAAGATATATGGAAATTAATCTTGTATGAAGTAGTATGGACAAAACGAATCCAGAAGGAAGCCAGAAAGAAACTAGGCTTATACACTCTTCACGTATTCCTAAATCAAGCATCTGCTGTAATACATCTTCATGCAGTTCTTTCAGATCTTTCATATTATGAAGACCAATAGGTAGAGAGAGATCTAATGAAAAAACAAGTATGGTTTGCAAGAAGAGGCACTGGTGATTCACTGTCTGGTCCTACCACTGCTCAATTGCTATTCAGCTCTGGTGAGTCAGGAATAACTGTACAGATGGATATATCACATTCAGAAGAGATATAGAACTGCAGCATGGCTCATTTGCAAGTATATTTTCATTTTAAAATAAGTTATTTAGTCTTAAATAACTTACTGTTAAAGAAACTTTTAATCCCTGTCACTAATTTTCTACTAAGACTAAATAAATTTAACATAGTACAAAGTATTTAAGGCTGAAATAGCCACATGAACCCATTTGGTTTAAATAGAATCAGTTTAAACTTTGAAAACTACAGCATGCAATTACACAACTCAGCTTATATGCAAATCTGAACTTCAGATTGCCTGAAAATTAGAAACTAATTGATGTGAATTATAGTAAAAACATGAATAATACATTTAAATAACAACATGAACTGTCCATAAATCTGAGGTAGCTGGTAGTATAATTTAATCCAATAGCAAGGGTTTGAAATATGTAATGGAACAGATTCTAAACTGTGAACAGATATCCTTTCTTTGTGGCTGACTGGGTTTGAGTTCACATTGTTCAAAAGATGCATGTGAATGTTTAGCTACAGCTGAAAGAAATGAACTACATCCAATAGATCCTTTCTTGTATAGAATACATCAAAAAGACAATGCCAAAATCTATGAACTGCTTAGACAAAAGACTCTTTAAAATTAGTCTTTCATGAAAGCAATTGTTCAATCATCTTCTTAGTATGAGCCAAGACGTAAGTGTACAATTCCTGTATCAGGTGAAATTGCTCTATTGTACACACATTTTCTCCATAAAACCATAGTACTATGATGCAAAACCTTGCTTTTATCCCAAAGAACTCTCTTGAGAGAAAGAAAATCTAGCCCATGCTGGGACTCCACCATGCCTCCTGTGAAACTCCTGCAGAAGAGAGTTGTAACTGTTTGCAAGGTACTACAGGACTACATGCCAGTTGAGATTAGTGAAATCAAGCCCCTTGTTATCAGATGAATTTGGCTGGGTTACCAAAGTGAGAGTACTTTGGGAAGCTTAACATGAAAGGATTACAACCTTGTTTTGGTGATCTCATCTTTGGAAGTCCTTAGTTGCAAAGGGAAAGCACTACAGTGACAGTCCATGTTCAAACACCAGCTTTGCTTCAGAGCCTGGATGATCTTCAAGCCAACATCTCTGAGCATTTGAACTCCCTTCCTGCAAAATGGAGTGAGAAAAAAAGGCTTCAATTGAGGACAGGATTTTGTGAGGCTTAATTTTGTGGGCTTGTAAAGGTATTTGGATAACAAAGGAGAAAGAGCTATGGGAGAATTATGGTAAGTCAGGATGTTCCAGCCACACAAAACTGTGGCATTGATTAAGTATTGATGTGAGGATAAGTGATAGAAATAGATTAACTACCAGAATAAATTAACTATCAGACAAAACCTCTTCCCTAGACAGCTAGCAGCTTTTACTGGCCAGACAGCACATTCAAGGGCACTCCATAAAACCTAGATAAAAATGGGGAAATATTGACATGACTTCATCTCTTTTAACCATTGTTCTGTCTGGATGGCAAAATATTTTAGCTACAGGTCATGTACCAGTCACCCTCTAAAAACACACATACTTCAATGTGTTACGTATGCCTGTAAACAATTGTTCATGTGATGATGGCCTGAATGTCAGCAGCACGATGGATCTTGGCTCCTATCAGACAGGCAACGGAGATTCTGTGGAAGCTCCAGACATAACTGGCAGCCTTGTAAGACAACAACACTTCATTAACACTCCCAATACTGAGTTCTATGTCAACTTCTCAAAAAAATGCCCCTTTTCCCAGAAAGATTTGCTGATTGCTTGAAAGGAGGAGAGGGAAACTGGGATAAGCAGCCAATAAAATTAACATTCCCCTGAATGATTTTGAGTTGTTGTCGGCAATGGTCCGACTGGAGCTGCTGGCATTGTGCCATGCTGTTAAAGGAGCGCGTTAAACCCCGGCGTTAGTCAGCCCTTGCAATGAACCATGCCACAGATGCCACCCTGCATTGAGAAGATGCTGCCTGCAGCCACCCAGAGGTCACTGCTCAAGGCGTTCCCAGCCTTCATAGCTGCTGGGACAGTATGAAATGAGGAGGTAAGGTCCTTTGGATGCTAGGGCAGCCACAAAGCAGGAAAGAAAGTTTACTGGGTTTCTACATTTTTAGCTGAATAGATGAGGACCTTTGTCCTGAAATGTTCTGAACCAGCCCAAGTTTCTGGATGGGCTCTCAACCCGCCTGCTCAGAGCACTGCATGCTGGCCTTGGGATGAAAAAAAAAGTAGAACTGTCTGCTCTGGGGAAGGGAGGCAAGCATGAGATCTGGCCCACCAAAGAGAGAGGAAATTCACCCCTTCTATATGGGTTCAAATCCCAGGTCCAGGATACCCTGACCAACAATCAGAGGGTTGTTTTGCAAGTGCTGGAACAAGAAACTAATTCTCTGTTTATGAAACACATCTGCCCTAAGTGAAGGAAGGTGATACCCATCATCCCCTCTCGTCAGTTTGTATGGATTTGCAAAGTTCACCCTGCACTCAGTCACCCTGCTGTGGAAATGCTCCCGTGCTCCAAATATTTCTGCTCTGTTTTTTCATCCATTGAAGGTCACTGGAGACTCATTACATGCTACAGTAAATGCTGCAGACACAAAGAGAATTCAGAGGTGGAGGGGAAAAGGTATAAACCCAAAATTTTGTGAGACCGTCAGCACCACAGTCCCCATAGCTCTGAAAACCGAGAGCTGTAAGTCCCCATAAGAGGGTCGATCAACTGCTTCAGCACAAAGGTGGGCCGGCTATGTCCTGATTTTGAAACTAAGGATAACTACAGCAGGACAGAGAATTGTACTGAGAATGAAATCCAGACCATGCACTGTTTGGGAAAGATGAGTTACAAAGGCAGATAGAGAAATGGGAATAGATGACAAAGTTTCAAAATATACTTGACTGTAGGTGAGTATATCTGACATAAAAGCAATTCTGATAACCTGGAATCACACATTTATGTCCTCTGAAACTTCAATGTAATATTTTTTGTTTTCCAACACTACATTTTCTCCAAGTGCCATTTTGAGCTTCCACACTGGTCTTCCCTATAGCACTCTTTAATGAAGATAGTTTGGTAATATTTTTTTCTCTGAATTTCCTATACCTACTAGTTCAAGAAACTGAATATGATACATAGTGGTGTTAAGTAACCACAGAATTCAGACATGTAGGTTAGACATCACACAGTAAAAGCAAATCATTTCCACAGATGAGGAAAATAATAATAAAAAATAACATTTCTAAAGGAGAAACACATATTGTAATATTTTATGTATTCCAGCTATAATATCCCATAAATGATCAAATGAAAGAGCTATTTCATAAAATGCATATAGAAAAAAATATTTCCTTTGTTCTGTAAACTCAGATATGGCTAAACAACAAACTTTCCTCATAGGAAACTAAAATGGAGAATGGAGTTAAATCCAGTTGGAGGCCGGTCACTAGTGGTGTCCCCCAGGGCTCAGTATTAGGGCCAGTTCTCTTCAATATCTTTATCAATGGTCTGGATGAGGGGATCGAGTGCACCCTCAGCAAGTTTGCAGACGACACCAAGTTGGGGGCATGTGTTGATCTGCTTGAGGGTAGGAAGGCTCTGCAGGAAGATCTGGATAAGCTGGACTGGTGGGCTGAGGCCAACTGTATGAAGTTCAACAAGGTCAAGGGTCGGGTCCTGCACTTGGGGCACAACAACCCCAAGCAGC
>VXAA01004789.1:81132-102849 GCA_013399115.1 Anseranas semipalmata | reverse complement strand
GGGAGCTGGGGTTGTTTAGCCTGGAGAAGAGGAGGCTCAGGGGCGACCTTATCGCTCTCTGCAGGTACCTTAAAGGAGGCTGTAGCGAGGTGGGGATTGGTCTCTTCTCCCACGTGTCCGGTGATAGGACGAGGGGGAATGGGCTAAAGTTGCGCCAGGGGAGGTTTAGGTTGGATATTAGGAAAAATTTCTTCACTGAAAGGGTTGTGAAGCATTGGAACAGGCTGCCCAGGGAAGTGGTTGCGTTACCATCCCTGGAGGTCTTCAAAAGATGTGTAGCTTAGTGAGGACTTGTTAAATATTGATTAAAAAAGAGAAAATATTTCTGCATTCTTAGAAGATCAAATGCTGTATAAGGAAAAATATATTCACAAACATCACTGAGTTTCAGAAGCCTCAGCTATTTTCTTAATTATTAGGTCACTGACCCATGGAGTGGTCAGATGTAAAGGTTTGTTTGTTTGTTAGAGAAATCTGATAACTTGCACTGTGACTAAGACCAATCGGTGATGGCCTCCAAATCTTAATACCTCTAGGTTAGTAACAGAACTGAATAGATCTTTGTAAATTAATGAGTCCAATAGGATTTCTGGAGAAGGATGCCAAGTGGTTTCTGTTCATTGCCTGGAAGAGGAAAGTAAGCTTTCCTGCCTCATTATCCTTTCAATTGTTTTCCCAAATTTGAATAACATAGTGCAGATAAGATTTTTTTTTTTTTCCTGCAGCTATAGAGGAAGATAACCCAGTAAAAAGCTGATATCCACTTACTAAAAATCCCGCATCTGAATGCTCAGCCAGTAACTTCTATACTATTGGCTTAACTTTAGCTATGGAAATAAATTAGTATTTCTGGATCAATCCTGAACCACAACTGAAAGGAGGAACAATTGTCATGGTTAAGGAGTAGACAGACACTCAGCAACAGCCATGACTCTTAGCTCATATTCTATCTATCCAGTTATTCTTTTACTTCTGAAAGAGATCTGACATTGAAACACGGAGAACTCTTCAAAATAGTTAAGGAGATGATCCCACGTCACCTGCATGTTCTAATTTAGGATGTTTGCTACACTGTTAAAGACTTTTTTAAAAGTAGTATGTACCTTAAAGGAGACAGACTTGTGCAAGTTTAATTTTCATGATAAATGCAGCATACCTTTATTGGTTTTGATAGTCTAGGGTTGTAAAAATTAAGTCAGGAAAGCAACTTGGTTCTTGCCCTATAACATAGCTGAAAATGCCGACCAACAAAGATACAACACTTCAGAACTTTCTTCCACTTAAAAAAAAAACTGTATAACCTTTTTATTTTTTGAAAAAAATAAAAATAAAAATTAAAAAGGCTGCATTTTTTTTTTTCATCTATGGGAATTCAAAGCATCTCATTCAGTACTAAATGACATTATTTAAAGCACAACACCATCCATTGTCATTTAAACAGCAAGGTCCAGAGCAGTGCCAGTGTGAACAACCTAATGATCCAGAGGTTTATTTGCAAGTTATGTATTTTGCAGTTACATTATTCTGCTCCTAGTGATATCAGAAAGTTAATTTACACATCAATTAGTCACTGCTGGGCTTATCGGGCTGAAACTAGCTCAAATCTAACAAAGGACTCTGTTTTCAACGCTTATACCAAATCATAAACTTTTCCAAATCTGATTGCTTGAAGTGGCAAAACTTCTAGTTTCTGTGTTAGCCAGCTGTTGCTCTTGTAAAGAACCAGCTGTGGAATATCCAAAGTACTTAAGAACTTCTCTATCTCTGGCTGGAAGGTGGCCAGCACAAAGGTTATAGCCTACATCTCTACATGCCTATGGAGTATGAGCCCCATAGCCACCAGAAAATCCCATTCTGGTCTATTTGAGCATTTCACAAAAGTTAATGCACCCTCGAAGCCCCATATGTATGTTCAAAGCAGCAGCAATTCGGTATCATAACCGTCGAGAAGCTTACAGAGCCAAGGAAGCAAGGGCTGGAGACAGGACTAATATTTAAGAACTGTCGTTCACATCTATATTCCCCCCCTTAACAATGCTTGATTTTGAAGTCAAAGGTCTGTCTTGCTTCCAGATACTGGTAGCACGGACTTTCCAGCAATAGAAAGGCTGTTGGTGACAATGTTCATGGCATGGCTCTGAGCTCACCAATTTGCTGCAGGGTGCCACGCACTCGCATTACATTTGCTCCAATGATCTTAATGGCAGCACAGCTTGTATAGCAGTGACTTGACACATAAAACACAGTCCCAGGGAAAAATGTTTCCTAAGTTTTTGTTAACATTTGAGTGAATTAGAAGCACCTTTCTCCTGTCACAAGGGTAAGCACAGCAGGAAACCAGGACATCACAAATGGCTTCCCATGCCCAAAAGCCAACTCATTTCCATTTTAAACAGCTTTGAAGCATCACTTTGGAACCACAGACACCCATATGGGCGATCCAACACCCTTCCTGACACAACTCCCAGGAGGCAATGCGTGGCGAAGGCCTGCCTGCACTGCAGGCCTGGGGCCCGGCTCACCTGCTCCAAGGGGGACACCGTGTGCTCAGACCATCTGCTCTTGTCACTGGGGCGAGCTGATACTCCCCAAAATGTAGGGGGACAGTTATGTGCCAGTTATCCTATTACAGGACAGCGCTTTTCTGGCAGAAGCAGCACCGAGGCCTTAGTCACCTGCCAGAGGACAGGCCTTGCGGCAGGGGAGGCACAAGGTCTTCCAGTCTCCTCCGAGCGAGGAACAGGCTTTGATCTGCATGGGATGACAGTATGCCAAACCGCCTCTCCTTCAAATGAATCCGCTAGACAGCTGGGAGACATTCCTCAAAGGGTCACCAGCAAAGGGCCACAAAGGAGGGTGGCCCCAGGCCCTACTCCTCTGTAATACCTCCTCACCGCCTCGCCTGTCTGCCAAACAGGCCTGCTGTGAGTTCCCCCCACACCCAGGCTCAATTTGTATGCAAATCCTCCCTCATTTGTTCTTGCTCCCTTCAGAAAGGACAAATTTAGTATAATAACTGTAATTGCTTTAATAACATGAAAAAAACGACACCTTTATGGGACCAACAGTCAAAGACTGAAATTGTAACACAGCATGACAGGTGTGGAGGCATGCCGCAGTTCCCGTTTTTCCCAGTTCAGTATTTCTTTCGTTGTCTTGAAAAGGGCTTATCTCAGGAAGTCAGCACAACCAGCTTGTGGCTCTTGAACCCCACACAGTTCACAACAACTTCCATGTGGCTCCCATGGCAAAGGCATTGAGCAGTGGGCTCAGCAGCTGCTGAGCTTTTGAGCCCCTCTCTGGAGGCAGAGGTTGTTGGTATGACCTGGCAAGTTAGAACCACTACCACTATCTCCTCAACCTGATGTCTCCCCTCAGCACTGTGATGTACATACTAAAAACCTGATGGTCTAGAGGTCATAGGCTCAGACAGATGGTTATCCTCACTTCCCATCACAGAGCCAGAGATGTCATTGTGCAGTGGTGGCCTGTGTCTCCAGTTACACCAGGCTAACCTTCTGCACCTCTCTTGCTGAACTAGCCTATGTCTATTTGTGGCACTTGTCTATATGGAAAAGGGAAATGAATGGTCAAGTAATTTTGGGGGGTAGAACCACCTTTCCTCTCTGCATTGTTTACATAGTCAACTTTTTCTGGTTTAATTCCAAGATTAGCAAATGAGAGTCCATTTTCAGCATCAGTCAGCTGGACCCATACATATCTGATCATTTTAGTTATACTCCAACCCACTAACTGTTACATCTTCTAGTTAATATTTGTATTGTAAGCTGTAATTTTAATCATAAAACTGAACCTCAGGAGCTAGCGCCCCTGTAATAAATCCTGCTATTCTAAAAGATAAACCCATCATCAAAGATCAGTTATTGAATGAATTAGAGTTCTTCACTGGCTTAAAGTAGACAGATCCAAACAAAAAAATGCAAATACAAAAGAAAAGATGGTGAGAAATGGGTCTTCATGCACTCTCAGACGGAGAGAGGCCACAATACTGTGGCTCATCTGGAGATAACTGATCCTTTTGAGTGCAATGGGAACTCTATGCCTGCCTCAACAACCACTCTGAAGGCACACTTGCATGATGGAGGAGGGAATTGTGTAAACAGGTGTGAACACCAAGGGTTTTTTTTAAAGATTACATGCAGGCAGGAATTTAAGGATCAAACCAGTAACTGGAAACATTGATTACTAGTGGGCTTAACCACCTCCTTCAGGTCTTAATCAGGTTAGACATAAAGTGGTTCCCACATATGATCTGTCTGAGAACACGCAAATCACCAGGATCTAGATATTATAAAATGCCAAACTTAAAAGAGGAAACAGTTTCTCTTCCGTTTAATTTGACCCAAACCTGAAGGCAAAACTGCCTGCTGAATTACTTACAATCAACCAGAACAAAAAGATTCACCATTCCAAAGCAGTTTTATGAAAAAATTCTCAACATTGAGAATGGAAAAAACTAAGATGAGATTTCTTTTCTACAAATACAGTTTGCATTTTCTTTAATGTGTAGGTCACCAATATATCAACATATGAGAACACCACAAAGCATTTGACCTTGATATTAAAATTCTTCAGAGATCAAAAGCAAGTGCTAAAAATAGCAATGATATTTATAAAGCTCATAGTAGGAGACTCCTACATTGCTGGCACCTCTCAGTGGAGACAGGCCTGAACCAAAACCTTGGGTCCACACATCAGAACAAGAAAGGAAAACAAACAAACAAAAAGCCAAGGTTCTGTTTCAGATCTCAGAGCTGGGGCTACCAGGAATGTTCCTGGTTCTGCAAAAGACTTCGGTGTTTGAATGTTGGATACTCTTTGACTCTACAGGAAAATAGGAAAAAACACACACACACACACACACACACAAAACAACCTTCTTTAGTCTGAAAGTGAACACTAAATTCAGCTTGCCATGTAAATGAAATGAGGGGACCCCAGGGAACAAAATCTCAGCAACATACTGCTATCTTTGGGTAAACATTTGTTTGCAATATCTTTTTTTTAAAAAATGCTGTCAGTGATTGACGATTTCACCCCATTTATCACTGACAACTAGAATTATTTTTTCAGCTGTGGATCATGTTAATTGTTGAAGCTAATAGAGAGGAATGTGAGGTAAATGGTCTCAATACCTTTAGTATGTGTGATGACTTTACCAGACTTGCAGTACTGTATTTACTGTAACCAAAAGGTCATGCTCTTTATTTTAAAGGTAAACAACAAACTTTTCTGCATCAGTCACACTCCTGTAAATCATGCATAAAAATAAAAAAAAAATATTTTTATAAAAGGCAATTAGCATTTTTCTGTTGTTTTTGTTTGTTTGTTTGTTCATTTGCTTGTTTATTAATCTTAGTTTCATATACTTGAAGGAAGGCTTTCAACTCCAACCAACATACAAGTAAACCAAGGAGGATTCAAACTATCTCGTTGGCAAGAAAACAATTTAGTAAAGACAGACTAAAGCTGTTATAATTTGCATTATTAGGTGCTCATTTCTTTTCTGTGGGGAGGTAAATACTGAGACAATGATGAGACTGCATTGTTCACTTCACTGTTAAAGAAAAAAGCAATTTCCCAGATACTGCCATTTAATTGGTGCTAATTCTAAATTCTATAATCCCATTCACGTCCTGAATCTCTACGTCTTTCTAAGACACCATATGTGTGAATGCTATAATAATATAATCCTGACATAGTTCTGCTAATAGACATTTGTTGTTACAAGCATTGAAACTACATAATTTTGATACTGGCAGAAATGTGGTCTATGAATGTTATATAGTAATACTACATAGAAGTTCAAAAAATGCAATCTACTTTGGGGCATAGTCTTTTCTGAGGATATGCTATCAAACATAGTAGCACAGAATCTTCTATGGGATGTATGTGAAGCTTTTCTTTCAAAAAAGTAGCAAGATGTGTATCAGTGGAAAATGCATATGTGAAATGTGGAAATGAGATAGGGTGGCACTGGAAAGGAAATGCTACTGTTTTAGCATGTGCTATGAGAGCACATAATGGATTCATTTCTATAATAGTAATTTTTAAAGTGCCAACCTTAACACACAGCAGGAATTGTTGCTTTAACGGGACTGTGTCAAAGTTGACAGGCCCAAAATGTAACCTACCATAAAATTAAACTTTTTACGAAATGCCCTTTTGATCCTGAAAAATCTATCAACCTTCCAAATCCAAGACTGTCACATTGTTAAAATACCAAATACTTTGCTGTGTGATTGGCCATTAAACTTGGTTTGGTTTTGCAACATGTATATGCAAGTCATGATTTTGCTCTCTCCTCCACACTATCTTTGGGACTATGCAAGATATTCATAGCATCCAGTACCGGATCTTTTGTTTGGGATTGCCATGATTTAGCATTCCAGTTAGCAATAATTTATAACAAAGCTATAATACGAGACTTCTGTACTCCAACAGTAAATGTCTCCTTAGAAAGAGGGCAGTTCTTCATACATGGAAGCTGCCAAACCACAAAAGGATTTATTTTTATCTTGTTTTACTTAATACATGCAAATTCCTTCCAGGGCATACTGAAATGCAATAAATTATAGTTACATGGCATAGTAATAAAAATGAACAACAGCATTTCGTTATTTCAAGGTGACAGATAAAAAAAGAGTGCTGTGATTCCTGGTTTTATTTATTTTTTCTCAGTTTTAGCTCACAATCTAATAGTGAGAATTGAGAAAATTGTGACTTGCTTTCATTATATTGAACACGAGCGTAATAGAAAGTTACAGTTCACGCCTCTATCTTACTAGTGTGGGCAGGTTTTCAAATATATGTATAGACTTTTCATATGAGAAAAAATGTTTCTGTATTTAGAAGTTAACTATACAACAGCTTTTCATCACAAATATTCTCCTTACCAAAATCATGCTATTTTCATGCAATAAACCCCTCCATTCCTATAATAGTAGAATGGCTGAGCATGAATTACCTTCTCTTCACACCTTCCATTCCTACTTCATTTTCTGTAATAATCCCAAACTAGCACAGGACGTTTTGCTATGCACTCATGTTAGGTTTACTGTAAACCAGACAACCAGAAGATTAAAAGCTGTCCCTTCTTTTCTTATTGCCACAGATAATTGGAGCTGCACAGACTACTATTAGCACCAATATTCACATTGGAACATCTGCCTTTTCTAGAGAGTTTCAGTGATTCAAAAGTGAAGGCATATTTAAGACATCACAAATGGAAGTGCTCAGCATGTTTGACGGACAAACAACCCGGAAGCAAGGCTGTCCTCAATATATTCCATCAAAACCCATGAGAATAGCACATATTACATTTTCCTATGAAATCTGGTGAATGAACAACCAGTATAGACAACATATTTTGGCTTCTATAAAAATAGCTGTGATAAAAGCTAAAATATATTAAAAGCAGATAGCATTAATCATAAATGTCTCATAACTAGTTCAATTAGACTTGATCTTCAGTCCAACCCACACAAAAACGTTAGTCAGTTCACCCATGAGGGCTGAGCAGGGTAATGATTTTTTTCAGTATCTTCACCTAACAGAACTCAGCAGCCCTGCTTGATTTCAGGGCTCCTTTTCAACTGCAGATACTGACTGAAAAGGGAATGGTTTCTGTTTTCACGTAGGATATGGGACTCTCTCTCATCTTTGTGTTAACCTAGGCCCTGGATGACTAACCCTACAGCTGAGAGAAACAGATGTTTTTATTTGTTTGAACTATTAGGTCAAAGGGCTAATGAGCTAATGAAAATCTTTTAAAGAGCTATCAAATGAGGCATGATTAGCAGATTTTCAGTTCCTATTTATATAACACAAAAGAATGAAGAAAATATTCTGACTTTATGTATCTTTCATTTCCATCCCAGTCTTGTGTTAAGAGGAAGATTTAAAAATAATAAAATGAAAAAAAGCATACCTCAGGAGCTGAATCAGAACCCCCTGGTCCGGCTCAGCAGTGCTGTGTTACAACGTGTAAGTGTCTTTTCTACTCAGTGTTTGATAGGATAGCATCAAGTTATCTCAGCAACCTTTTCTTTTTCCCATAGTATTTTACTTTGCTCAACTTCTGCAGCATTTTTTTTTATATATATGTACTATACTATGTCACTTTATTTAAAAACATTTTCTAGTCACATAAACATGTTCCTTGGTTTACCATTATGGAATAATTGCATAAATATTATTCCAGTTTCTGTTCCAGCAAAAAATCTGCAATATATTTCAGGTATATTTCCTGAGTAACAATACATTGTTTGGAAATAAATCAGCCAACTTTCAGAAGTTTCAATTTTTTATATATACAGAAATGCGTAGATATGTATAATTTAGCAATGATTATGCAGTAATCATTTGTTTTCATCTAAGAGTAAATAAATTACTTTGACGATTCAATATCAAGGTAATGCACCATGTTCCTAGATTTGGTTACTACTGAAGAAATCCAAACTTAGCAACTCGATTCTACACAGTGTTTATTTTTTTTTTTTCTTTTTTTTTCTCTTTTTTCTTTCTTTTTTTCTTTCCTTTTTTTTTTTTTTCTTTTTCTTGATAGTGGAAATCATGTATAAATCACAAACAGTACAAGTTCCTCATGTCTACAGTTGTCCACCTGAATGGGTCAACTTCTGTGTAAAGACACTGTATTTTTAGTATAAAGTCAAGATAATATGGCAGTTAACTAACAGTATTAACTACAGTAAAGATACAAACTTTTGTAATATAAATTAATTGCCATTACAAAAAGGCAACTGTATTAACTAATACGGTACAAAAATCTGCAACTCTATAAATATAATGAAATGCAAGAAGTTAAATGAAATAATACATCACAGATTTTTGTATAGAGGCAAGCTAAGATATACATAGAACATTATACAGCAAGAAATAATATCAAAACACACTAAGATCTAACTTTTTTTCCAATACAAATGCTCGAAGTACAAGTACAGGACACAACATGGAACCAGTAAGATTACCAGCTCAGAGTGGGTAGACAAAGAAGTCTTATTGACAAGTTGTAAAGCATTAGGCAGCAGACAGAGACTTGTCAAAACCAGCTGTTGTTGGATATTGATTGATAATGTTTTCATTCTGACGGCTGAGACGCTGCAGACAGCCACAGGTCTGAGAAGAAGCCCAATGTGGGCACATACACGTACACACACATACACACACAAAGTAATTTAACAGATGTCTGAAGAACATTAAAGCACAGTATCTTTTTTAAAAAGACAATGTTCACTCCTTAATGAACTTGCATGGAAAGTAGAGCCTAGTGCCCAAATTTATTTCATCTAAATGATGAACACATGTGAAAGGATTAAAAAAAAAAAAAGGTTGGTCATCCAAATAAAAATTGCATGGTGCTTACATATTCTACCATAGCCAGAGTATTCAAAAACACTTTAGACAAGGAAGTGTGACATGAGCCACTATGAGCATTTTTAATCCCTACATAAAAAGGTGAAGGTGTTTATAGACATTAAAAAGGTATATATCCACTAAGTCCATCCACAACACAAAACCACAGAAGAACTACATTCAAAGTAAAGATAAGCGTTGGTCTTAGCCTTAAGCAATTATGAGGTATTGTTTCAACCTGTGGTGAGGAATGATCACTGTATTAGTAAGAAAAAGCATATTCAAAATAATTGTGAAAAATAAATCACTGCTCCTGTGCAGTTGGTATTTTCCTAAAGAAAAAGCATTAAGCATCAAAAGGTCCTAGTCTGACTGTACATTGGCACATGCCAAAGTCATGTTCTCATTGACTAGTTGGTCCTTTTGGATGTTAGTCATGTAGCACCTTCCAACAGTGCATAGTTGGGAAATCATGACCAAAATGTAACTCAGGAACTCTAAAATCTTTGGACCAGAAACACTGATGGTACAAATAAGTGCAGTTCCAAGAATGCAATACAGTTGGGATTATTTTAACTCTTTGTACTTCTTGGTCCATAACTTTAATATGGGAAAGAACGGGGGAAACATAAAAAAGATTTAATTTCTCATCTGCTAACTAATGCTTAATGAAAAAGCAGTAAAAGCTCTGAATCCCTCTTTTTGCCTCCCCGAACAGCCTGCCTTCAATGGGAAATAAATCTCTCACTCCTCCCCACCATCTCTTATTTGTCATCGTGCCTAACCAGGAGAGAAATCTGGGGACCTTGTGGAAATCTGGGGACTCTGTAACCTCTGACCTCACATAAGCTCAGAGAGAGAGTGGAGCTGCACAAAGATCCAATTCCTCTACAAATGCAGGGAAAGGAGCCTCCTTAGCCCACACAAGATAAACTGATGGGCAACTGGGTCATTTCAATGGGGAGAGAGAGCTGGCACCATCACAGGGTTCCCCTCTGTATTTTAAAATGAACAATTCCAGTTCTTGGGTATTTCCAAGAATATGAGGAGTGAGGCAATTGGCCTGGCAGGAAAGGAAAGGAAAACAAAGCAAGAAGAGATGTCTTTCAAGCTTATGAGCAAAGCTTTCTGCCTACTCTGTCACAAAATTAAACAGGTAGCTTACCAGTTTTCCCAGCTTCATTCTGATAATAGGAAGTGAATTAAAACAGTATTGTCAGGCCATGCATTTGGGCAGAAATAGTTCTGAGGGAGCAATGCTAGAAATCCATGGAAAAGCAAAAGCAAAAAAAAAAAAAANAAAAAAAAAAAAAACTATAAAAATGTTTTTTTTAACAAAGAGTATAATTGCAGTAGAGAAATGGCTTTTATAAGCCTTAAAAGCTGATCCTTGCTATGTTCTTATTCTCAAATAAACTAGTGAGAAACTACAATAAACTTTAAACTTAACAAATAAATGCTCAGAAAGATATGTTGCTAAAAGCCCTGCAAAAGGAGTTAAGAGTTTCAAAACATGAGCAGAATCGATGAGGAACCACTGACACATCACTACAGTTTGTGTTTAGAGACACTCATGCACAAGGCACAACATTCAAGGTGTGCACCAGTCCGGTGACTGATCTGCACATACCCTGTTGTGACTGACTTCATGGTGAACCAGTGACCTGGCATGTTTCTTTAACAGACAAAATCAGTTTATAAGGTTTTAAAAGTCAACAAAAGGCAGCCAAAAAAACTGCAAACCTACAACAGGGAAAACTTGGAAAGAGGAAATATGCACTGTGTTACTGGAACCAAATGGGATTTTTCCAAATGTATTACAAATGTTGTTTCCAATGAATACTTTTTTGTCTTCTAAGTAACATGCAGCCCAGAGGAAGTTTGAAAGAACAAGTTATAATCCCTTGAAAAGAGAAGCTTATCGTACAAACGCTGGAAGGCCCTTCATTATGGTATAGATGCCTTGGCACTGTTTCGATAACAGTAGCACACTATGAGTGAGTGGTAAAGGAGGCAATCCTTATTTAAAATCAGTCACAATTCTAACTAGTAATAAAGCCTCCACAGCTGAATTAACAGACATTTGCTTTGCTTCTCTGATGAAAAACTACCTTCAGTGAGAATTATTACTTTACCCAACTTCTGTATATTTTCTAAAAATATTGTTACTTAGACCAACTTTTTATGTCACCTATTCTTCACAAATACTGTTACTCACACACATCTGTGTGCAAATTTCCCTTTCAGGGAACTTCCAGCAAAATAATGGTTCTGCCTTTGACATGGTTATGCAGTGCCTTTAGGAGAGAAATCAACTAACATGTCAATTGTGTTTTCATTTAGTAAAACTTCAGACTAACCTTTGCATTAACAGGAAACTACTTGTTTTTAAGATATCATATTTAGGTTCTCAGTGGCTGTGCTTTCCTGACTGTGGGGTCAGTAAATAAATCAGTCTCACAAATCCTTAAGACATGAGTTATTTTTAAAAACCAAGTAGCAGGTAGAATTCCTCCTTTACAGACTACGTTATTCTTGTGCGTGCAAAACTTCCTGTTGAGGATGATGGCAACGCAAGAAAGCAACAAGCAGTGTGCAGAACTAGTGGTAAACAAAGAGGAACTCCCTATTTCAGTAGTGTAGACAACTTTACTGGAAATAGTCATGTACCTGATTCACAGAATATTTATTTTAACAAAAGGACATTCTGCACTAACTATGTATGAACAACATATCACAGCATAGTTTTGGTGCCACACCATAATTAAGCTATGAGCAGAATGAACAGGTACAGTGATGCCTGGAGAACCACTCTTCTCTCTTGTGTTTCACATTCTTGAAGGTTCGAAGTCTCTCTCCTCTAACAAGTTTATTAGAAGGGAGAAGCTGTCTTTTACTGCCTCCATATCATCCAAGGAGCAGGGTTTAAGAATCCAGCGCTTTCCACGTGCAAGTGGCTCAAGTTCAAAGTATTTTTTGATCTATTAAGAAAAAAAAAAGAGACCGATGTATTAATACTGTAATGACAACACACTCTCAACCAAAAAAAAAAAAAAAAAAAAAGCCAACAATATTCAAAAACATCAAAAAAAACCCAAAACAAAACAGCATGTAAAACATCAGGACACTCATTTTTAGAATCTTACCCACAGCTGTTCTTATAATACAGGCTATATCTTGTGACCTGAAAGTGTTTTCTTTAGGGGTGAGTGACCCGCTTGGAAGCTACCATTCCACCCATACATTTAACAGCATGGGAGGTCTGGGGAAGAATTATACCTACTTAAGGCAAAGAGCAAAGCACACGAAGAAAGTGTCCAAACACCCAATGTAACGGAAACAAATTCTAGGTTACATTTAAACTTTAATGTTAAATCTGTATGTTTCATCAGACTATTATTGATAAACACTTAAGATGCAGAATTTGTTACTAAACTACTCTAACAACACAAATGAATTGTTAAAAATATGCAAAATTTAAACATTCTATTCAACGTAAGCTATTGAAGAGTGTTTCTTAATGACTTTGAGAAAAATAAAAATTCTTCCAAAATCAGTTAGTTTTTTAAATTTCAACACGAAACACTAGCACACTGATGTGATTAGAATAATAAATGTGTGGGACTTGATGGTTTTCTGTGATGGTCTTCATTCAAAATACAGCACGTTCCATTAGCCTTCAGCTGCTTACTAACAATACGTAATAATGCCTATAAAGAAGGAAGCCTTTTAATTAAACTAATTCCATTTTTATTTCTGCAGCAACCATGCAGCAAGGAAGCAAAGACTATGACGCAATACAGAATTGCAAGTTTTAGGGTGATTATAAGCCTTGACAAAATACACTGACGAAGGTGCAGTTTCTTGGAAAGACCAGTTGTTACTGGTGCTAATTACACTGACTATCAAGTTAGAAACACAGACCCAGAGGAATACTGTGAAATAGAAGATTTGAGTGAGTAGTATACTCTACTCACGTTTCAAATCAGCAAGTACAGTATCAAAGCATATTTTTGATCCTATTAATGCCTGTTAGAAGAAGACAGAAGCTTGATGGTCATTTTGGTCAATACACTACCTTAAGCTGTTCTCATCAGACTTTCAGTCTTTGATAGTACTTGATGCAAAAGTCTACTTGTGTCTGACTTGTCAAAATACACAGTTTTTAAATCCAAAATTATATCCATCAATACTTGCTATTGTCAACATACCAGCAGAAATATTTAGTCCTAACTTAGTTTGCACATTCTTGTTCCGCACAATTCTTGCCAAATATTCTTAATTCTCTTCTATCACAGACTGAGCCACAAGTATGCACAACAACAAGAACAGTTACTTGTATTCTGGTAGGCAGTTGAGGCCCTAGACAGGCAGCTGGAGACACTGTGCGAGGCTCCGTGTGCAGGGGAGAAAAACCCTGCAACAACTCTATACAGATATTTACAGTGTCTACACAACAATTTTATTTATCTAATGATGTATTCTAACAGAAGAAACTGACTGTAGCTGTATCAACTCACATAAATCAGAATTCAACTGTGACAATGTGGCAGGAAAGTTTCTTATTTTCTAGTAAGAATTTTAGAGCAGAGCTTCTAGTAACAAATATCAGAAAAAGTGATTTGGTTTTGAGAGCAGAACTTCTGCTTCCCCCAGCTAAGATATAGATGAAACCTTTTTAAATCTATTTCTAACAGAGCAGAATTATATCAATAACAACCTGCAAACATGTAGAAAATGAAGCATGGTAGTAGACACTCACGTCACATCAAACAAATTTCAGAAAAAACACATCTGCAACAATCGGTATTTTAACATCAACGTTTTAGCATTGCTGTATATTAGTGTCATATTAATAACTGATACATTAGCATGGTTGCATGTGATCAGAATATAAATAGTAATCTCTATAAGGGATATACTGCAATGTTTCCTGCAGCTGAAGTGACATCAAATTGAATTTACCCCCATTAATATATTAGATTAACGTCACCAATTGGAGAAGCAGAGTAAGAAAGCTCTCTTGCCTCTCTCAGTAACAGCCTCCTTGACTGCTAAATAAGGGGAGAAAGTAAAAGCGGCACAGAAACATAACAAAGCAAGGTGTCAGTGCAGCTAGCTGATGGAACAGACTGCTGGTGTTAAGCTGACAAATATGGCTGTGTAACTTGAGATATTTTGGACCCAAAACCCAGAGGATGTCCACCACACCCCCTCTACTGGAAGACTATTGCCATCAGTCCCTTGAGCTCAATGAAGTCTGTCCGCAATCTTATTTACATATCCTCTTGAATTAAGGCTGTGCCATATGAGGAAATGATGAGGAAAAAGGTAATTACATTTTAATGAGAGTACTTGGGTTTAAAAGCATTAAATATCTAGGAATGCATACAAAAGGAAATGATGGCAGTAAGCAGACTTGCACTGAGTCTTGTGTGTTCATGAGCAAATACAACACTGCTTCCCGAGGCAGCTTCTAGCCAACAAAAACACAATGACTTCAAGCTATATTTCAGCGCCTGCAAACTCCAAGATATAATTTCTATTGCAGTAGTAAAACAGCATCAACTGATTTAGTAAAACAAATTTTGCAGAGGCATTTTTTATTTGGATGCCCACTGTTGACTAAAATCTATTTTTTACTATGTCTTGGAGTGTAATCAAGACGTAACAAAATCAGTGATATGTTGTCATCATTTTCCACACCTGAGGAACAGTTCAGAGTCTCTGCATTAACAGGCCCTGACTAAATGCTGAAATCAAAATGCTTATTCAGTGGTGGCTTTTGAAATGAGAAGTTTTGATAATGGCATGAAAGCACAACTGCTTGTATTCATGTAAGTAACACCTATTTTGTGCACACCTACAGAGAAAAAAAGATTTGCTAGATGATTTGTCTCTAATGGAAATACAGAAAAATAACACCAATCAGCTTACAAATAATAAGTAACTAAACCAGAAGTAGCATGGAAGGATATTCCACAAGCCAAGGGACATTTCATGGTATATTACTGTATTTCCTCCTTTAAACTTTTACTAAAGCCCCGAGCTCTGCAAATAGGCTCTACTATTTTGAAACTCCCAGAAAGAAGTTTTCAGGCACAAATATTTTCCCCTGCAATGTACTACAGTTTCTCCCCACACCTTTAACTCAGAAGATGTCATTCAGTTGTAAAAACAAGTTGTTTTCAGACTTGAAAAGGAACCCTTTGTTACATGTAAGAGATGAAACGACACAAAAATAGACCAGCACAATCGGATGCCCAACACTATTTACACAGTTGAGTTTTCCATTGGCATGCTCTCAGTTCTCCATCCGCTTTTCTTTCAGTCCTCTGTAGCTGCTTTCTGCCTGGATGGCCATCATTCACACTTGTTCCCTACCAGATTTCCGAGGAGGATGCATGCTGATCACCAAAATGTCCGAAGGAAGTTGAAATCCTCTGACTACTCACCTCAGTAGCCCTTGCATAACCAGATAAGCAGCAGTAACTATTTTACAGCTCCTCCAAGTGCACCAAGTACAAAAGGGGGCAGTTATTAAGAGGAGCTTTTTTGTCTTGCTCTCTTGCATAACTGATGAAAAGCTTTCAGCCTACTCATGGATGCTGAAGCAAAACATTAAGACTCAGACACACTTCAGATGTCTGACACATCAGACATGTATTTACATACTGGCTTTGCATTTTTAAGTGTTTACTTTGGGACTGCTAAATTTTTAAGACATAACCTTAGAAGAAAATACAATCAATTAAATCCCCATCATTTCAAGACTCCTTTATTACTGTTTTACATGATTTCACTATATGTCTTGACTCCACATGGGGCCTTGTTTTATAGAGAAGCTGACATTGTATTTATGCCACATTCTGAAGTCAATAAAATCTAACAATACACTTTTGCAGTTATTCCCACTCTTCCCACACTCCACCTTCTAAGTCCTATTCTGCTGGCACAATACACTAAGCATATGGTTATCAAATGTTGCTTAACCTATGTGCTGGAAAAGTCAAGACACAATAAAAGGATTGATGCCCAGAACCTCAGCTGGGGTAAATTAGCACAGCAGCGTGGAACTGATGTTACTAAATTGATCTACGTAAGCTGAGAAACCAGTCCCTGCTGAAAGCTTTTATATTTTCTATTACTGAACCTCATCTAGCCAGTTTGCAACACAAGACATCCAGGAAAACTTAGATACTGCATGAATATATGAATACAGAGTCATTTCTATCTATTACTCAAGATGAAAAAAAGCTGCTTGAAAGCACTGTGTTTCATCTGAATTCAAAACTTTAATACCAAAGTTCATCAACACAAAATGCCTTCCATCCCATTCTAATTTGTTGTAAACAAATACAAGATGCAGGCAGTCACTTATATTTGTCAGCCTGTATTTGGAGAATTTAATGATGAATTTTTTTTGCATCCATTGCTGCTTTATTGAACAATTTTACTGGGAATAATGAATTGTAACAATGAGTGTATGTTAGAACTAATCAAAAGCTGCACAGTCATGTCAGTGTCCCCACTAGTCTGAATTTTTCAAAGACTTTTACAGGATTAAGCAAGTACTCCTACAATTGGTGGAGGTATGAATTAAATTAAAATTACCTAACTTGCTGCATCCATATATTAACCACAAGGAATGGTTCATTCATCTCAAATCTGCATGGACAAGAAATGGACAACAATAACAGGAGATTGGAGCTCCCCATATTGACACTGTAACATTTCATTGGTCTGTGATGCTGAGATTTTCAGACATCACAAAAATCTACCTTTCGGAGCAACTGTTTAGAAAACCCACAAGAGAGAGGTAATTTTGAGTGCCGAGTCCATGAACAACAGAAGAGCTGCCTGTAACAGTGACCAAACAGGCTCAAATTCAGTATCTTTGGAGAAGAGAAAAAGCCAAAAGAGTCCATCACATAGCATTAAGTCTTAAAAAGGGAAACTACATAAAATGAGTGACTTACAGAAAATTAACTGTGCAGCTAAAAAGGGAAAATGCTTGCAGGTGGCATAGAAAAAAAAATACCATAATTAGAGGCTCAGAGTATATTTATATTGCTACAGAAGACTTTAAAAGAAACAAAAAAAGCTCTCAACAGTTGCAATAAGGGAAAGGATGGTATTAGAGGTAAAAGAAGTCATGTCTAAAAAGGAAAACAGAAAACAAAAGAAAGGAAATTCTGGCAAATTAAATAGAAACCACAAATGTTGACCTCCTAACCATAGAGTGCAACGCATTGCTTAAATCGCCACCAATGCTAAAAAGTAAATTGAAATCCACTCTAGTTGATGTTAGCACACTGGACTGCAAACAGCACAGCGTCTTGAGCTGCTACACATGCTTTTCTGCTGATCCTGTTCAGAATGCAGTGATTTATAAGAGTGGGTGGAAGGATCTTTAGCCACTTCATCTTAAATCAACTAGCTCAATCCACTGTTGTACAAGAGAATACTTTCATGTTTTTCCCTAAAAATCTGCTGGACACCTCATTTGGAGAAAAACAACTTCTTGTCCAGAACAGCTCCTTGAACTTGCACAACTGTCAGCAGAAGTTTCATAATGTTTACTCTTTCTATAGAGACACTTCATATCTTCATATAATGATACTTCGTGTGTGCTTGCTTGTATGCTTCTTCAGAACAGTGACCTCATCCACCTCTAGAAGCATCAGTATAATGCACCCATGTCCAGTGAGCACTCCTCATAAAACACCTGTAGCTCATCTTTATTGACTCCATATGGAGTACTTCTAACCCAAAAGGGATGGGAATGAAAGTGCCTCAGCTGATGGGAAGGGATGGCGATGCTGCTGGGATCTAAAACAGACCAGCTCAGCAAACTGTGCATGGGGCTATTTCCAGGAACTCCAGCTTGAAGTTAAACAACACTATCAGCCATCAAAATGCTCTTAAATTCTAGTTCTTTGAAGTTAAATATTTTATGGCCAGCTGAGCTGTATGTGCTACTGAATCCAAAGGCTGTAAGTACAATGTCAAAAATTTGCAATGAATCAATTAAATGTTTATTATGATAACCAGCACCATGAAACTGAACTGCTTTTCTTTTTTTTTCTTTTTTCTTTTTCTTTTTTTTCTTTTAAAGTATGATCTGCTGAAGCAAAAACAAAAGAAAACTCAAGACTGGCTTCTTCAGCATGTCTGTGTGATGGCAGGGTAAGCAATTTCTTTAGACATGATTTCAAAACCAGCAGAAGACTTTTTGTTCAACTCTTTATAGGTAGTGGTGGATGTATAAATTTCTAATTTATACAGCTTTCCAATCCTTTTTTTTTTAATTTTGCTTTTTACAAAATACTATCTGAAACACTTCCAACCGCACTTTATACTTAGCTTTATAATAGACATGGCCGATATTTTGGTTCATAAGTCTTTACAAAGAGGACTACAGCCACTTCTACACATATTCCAAAAAATAATTCAGACAGTGGCTTGTGGAACAGATGCTCTTTTCCATCCTTATTATATTTAGTGGCCACAAGACACTTACCCTTTTCAGACTGTAAGCAATTGCTTAAAGAAATGTATTTTAAAGAAGATTCCTAACTGTTCTGAATGAAGAAATGTGATGCCTGGCAGATCAGCACAGACATGCTGTTCCAAACAGAGAGCATGCAGTACTGGCAAATGCAAGTGTGAGACAAGGAAAATGGAGTGAGATAGAGAGCTGGAAGAAGAATACAGTGGGGTGCTTACTGAAAAAAAAAAATATATATATATATACACATAGTGTAATCTGTCAGGATTTAGAGAGTGGAAAATTTTCAGATGTGTAGGTGTTTTTTATATAGATACTGCTGTGGTAAGACGAGTCTGTGACAATAAGGTAGATGAGAACAAGGACAGAAAACTGCTGAGGGTGCAAAGGCACTACTGAGGTTTGCATGAGACACTGTGTTTGGATGAAAGCAAAGATGGGCTTTGAGGAGCTACTAGCATCTGTCATCTTTTCATGCAATCCTTTACCATGCAACAACATACTACGGCATTTTAGATTTCTTTGGTTACATTCTGTTAATTTGTTCAAAAGGAATAGAAATAATTAGGCAACTGGCAAAAAGATAACACTTGTACTTTGCCTTCCATGTTTATTCACCCAACATATTCTGTTTATCTAAGCATCTGCTTTTCCTACAACTGGAAGACATACAGATAACATGAGGATGGCAGCAACACATCTACGTAGAGAACACCAGACTTCCAGATGAAGGTTCATACAAACAGTGCTGGACTGGGCAACCAAGAATGGGGCGCACAACATCCTACCCAAACCACAGCAGCCATTCTTGAGTGCTGAGTGAAACAACGATAACAAAGAAGGGATTGTACAAAAAAATGTGTGATGAAAGCACAGTAAAACAACATTTTACTTTAATACCTACTGCTTCAATTATTTAATTTATTACAAAGAATTAATGAGGAGAGAAGTGGAAATCAAATATCAGATATTCAGGCACAGTATTAACCTGGAATTTCTCTATATTGGACTGTAAGTTTTTACCTCACAACTAATCCTGTAGGTCACTGCTCCGATTACTTCCTTACCTACCCACTGTCTTTTCCAAAGTTCTTCAAGTTGCAGCAGATACTGGCAGCTACATGCTTGTACAATGCCTAGCATTACTGGAGACCCAGCATCAGTTCTCTTTTCACCAAGAAATCTCAGAGTGTTGGTATATAAAATGTTAAAGAATAATGCTGAAAATTAGCCTTGGTTAAAGTCAGATATTCAGAGGACATCTAAAAATCACATTTTTTTTCCACACATTACACAGTGACAGAAATGTTGATTTTCTATATATAAGGACAATTTTCTATACGAGTGTATTCTTAGCATATCCATACATATTCTTAAGATATTCTAAAATAACTGATTGCATTTAAGATCAATTAAAACTTAGAATAATTTGTTTAAATTATGAACAATGCCCAAATCTGTTAAAAAAAAAAGTATATCCAAAGGTAATTTTATAAGAAACATATTAAAAGCTTTTACTATATCACAACTTATCTCCCCTCTAGCTTCACAGTTTTATTACATCTTCAGTTAAATAACTTAAGAAATACAAATAGCTAGTAGAAATTCAGCACTCAAGACCTTTAACCAGATACCTGTTAGCCTTTCACAGTTTTTATAGATTTTGTTTTGTTTTGTTTTAAATAGAGTGCAGATATTCGTGTTTTACTATAATACTAATAACAGAGCATGCTGATTTCAGCAGCAAAATATGCTAGCTTTAAATACAGATTGTGGCTTCAACTAGTAACAAAACCTGAGTCACAAGTACACAAGTGCTGAGTTCTTACTCTCTTCCCTCCCCTCCCCCCCAAAAAAAGAAGTTTACCTGTGGCATTGAATGTCAAAATATCTTTAGAATAATCAGAAGTCCAAAGATCAATCATTATTATGACATCCTTTCTGCAAATGGCACGTTTTCTGTTCAGATAACAGTTAAACAGTATTTTCTGGAGAGATACATAAGTGATGATTCATCTGCATCTGCCTGAACACGTATATACATCTAGTACTTGAATAAATAACATCTGTATTCTGTGCCCACGTCTCCAAAGCACCAAAACACTGTATGGACATGTATTCTTGTATCAACAGCAAAGAATAGAGTTTCTAAGGGCTTTGTGGTTGGTTCCCCACATTTACACTGCTGAAACTGTTCCAAGCCAACAACCAGTGGGAACACAAAGAAAAACCATTTATTCAGCAGTAGCTGTGGTTCTGCAGTATGTGCTCATGCACATAGGATCAGACAGTGGTCCTGCCTATTTCACTTGTTCTTTTCCAGGTACAAAGCAGAGTGAATAAATGCAGGATGGTTTCAAGCTCCCTTCAGGTCCTTTGCGGGTAAGAGTATTTATTATGCAGAGTCTGCACAGTGGCCACGGAAGCTCATAACTACCTGCAATTAACCATTTCTGGTCCAAAAGTAGAAACCACACAATAAATCCATTTCAGAATCATGCCACTGCTCTAAACCGGGTATTCCAGCTGCTCCAGACTCATCTCCATTTCCTGAGATTAGGTACCTCTCCATTTTGAAATACGGCAGAACCCCTTCATGCCCTGACTAGGACCTTGCTTGAGCAAAGCCCTTCACAGCTTCCAGATCCTACATAAAGCACAAGGATACAAAGAGTAAGATTACATGGCTCAAGTCAGAAACAGTCCTGTACACAAGGGATATACCGAACACCCATGTGCACAACCAATTCACCACTACCTCTAAAATGTTAGTGAATGCATGAAGAATCATAGATAGGGCAAAAAGGGGG
>VXAA01004789.1:15612-81103 GCA_013399115.1 Anseranas semipalmata | reverse complement strand
GGGGACGGACTTACACTGAAAGAAGATTTTTTTTTTAACCAGCTAATGGAGCTGTTTCCAGCGTTGGGAGTCAATAACTGTGAACAACTGCAGAAGTCTGCAGAGACGACACTGGAAAAGCTAGGGATGACCAGAAGGATTTTGAGAAGAAGGGCGAATTTCAATGAGATGCTGAAGAACTGTATGTCTTCAGCTTCCTTCTGGCTTTCAAACCGTAAGGTGACAGGTAATCTCTCTTTTTCTCAGCCTCAGTGTTAGTCCTTCTTTACAGTAGGTTGTGGTAGGGAGTTCTACCTGTTTGAGAAGTCTGTTAGTAAAAAGGTCCCATGGGAAGGGACAAGCAAAAGACTAATATTCTTCACTAACTGCATCAAGACACCACTTGCCCTACCTTATTTTGACCCACACTTCAAGGAAAAAGAAGAAATAATAGGCAGTAGATCAAGAGTTTCATATACATAAAAGAAAGATACACTGATATCTTAGGCAGAATATCAACCTTTACATTACAAATAAAAATAAAAAAACAAAACAAACAAAACAAACAAACAAAAAAAACATACCCAAAGAAACGACATTGTTCTCCAATGAATGCCCAAATTCTAGGGCAGACACACAGCATCTATAAAACTTATGCCTCCTTGAATGAGGGCGACTGATAATAATAGTGATGATGCTTAAAACAGGATCTGTCATAAAGCTATTATTATTGTGATGAAGTGAATTAAGGATTGCCCTTGTATGCCTGTGACTGTGAAGTGCTTCCACAGTGTCACCAAACAGCCAAGTTTCTTCTAAAGAAAAGCACCTGAAGGCAGGAAGTTTATGTCATTGTGATGCCCCAGTTCTCACGGTAGTATCAATGAAAAACAAAAGCAGACATTTGTCAAGTGATTCCAGCAGAGTGGGAAAGGAGAAGGAAAACCCAGATTCTGTGGGTTGACAGTCAGCTTCTTCCCTCTGCCTCCGAATTTTGACTTGCAGTTTTACCAACAGGTCCTAGTGTTACACCTTGGCTAAGCTTCTCACAGTAAACAAAACTGTATAAAGCAAAAATACAGATGAAATAATTTTTTTAAGCAGATGGGAAGCTTAATGCCAGTTGATTAAAATATCTTCATACAACAGATTTTTCTAAGCACTCTACCTTCCATTCCCCTGACAAAATACCCTACCTACTCAAAACTGTGGTCTAATCAAGGTATAATCACTTCTTTAAATTTTGGGGTGTTGGTGCTCACTGTAAGTCTCAATCCTGCATATCTACAGTTACTGAGTTTCCTTTACATTTACAAATCACCATCTGATAAGTTTACTGACCACTAGTGGCAATGTAAAAGCTTACAGTGTATCACTGGCTTTTTTGAGAATGTACTTGAAATTTGCACCATTTCACCACTTCCTAATAATGAACTATTAATATGAATACAGCTAAAAAGAATGTAACTAAGCACTTCATACCAACCAAGAAAGGTTCTGTATATTGAAGTTAATGAGTTTAAATCCTAAACTCACATATAAGAAACAACCAATTATCCCGTCTGAAACACAGGCTTGTAAAACTCTCAGTTACTTGTAAAACGGTCTGCTACACACGAGTAAGATGTTGTTTAAATGACTTGTTTGACTAGATGCATTCACCATGAAATTGATTCTTTTAAAGCATTATTTTTAAACTTGATACAAGTTAACTGTGTGAACTAAAAATGGGAAAAAATCTAGCATTATAAAGCATAGGTTTTATATGAATTGTATGAGTTTAGTACTTTATGAGGTCGAGGGTTACTTGAATAAGAAGCTAATCAAGAACAAATAGTCATTTGTAGGGATGCAGTTGAAAGGTTTAATACAATTAAACTATTCTGCCATTTCAATGCTAAGATGTATGGTACAGTATCTAGTGTTATTCCACCACAGCCTGTGCAGCTCCAGAGTACCACAACAGATAGAACATTTTTCAGCTATAAGCACCAAAAGCACATCTGAATTGCTATTTTTCTGAAAGTAGCGCTATATTGTGGTTTTACATCTAGTTTTAGTATTACAATTCTGTTATGCCTTTTAGGCAGCGGGTGGCATGAAAAGTGGATAACTAGCAACAGACTACTGAATATTCCTCAATCTCCAGCTCAGGCACTCAGTTGCTCAACATTACAGTGATTCAGATTTCACAGAAAAAAAATAAACCATTGCAAGAAGGTCCTGGAGCTGAATATATAAAAAAGCACTACTAACAATATGTTCTTCAATAACATTTTAGATCTGAATGTTTAGCGTGGCCATATAAATGCAGACAGACATACCAAGCCAGGGTTACTGAACAGATTAGAGTTTGCAAAGTAGTGTCTTATATTTGCTTCCATAACCGAAAAATGTTACTATTGGTTTGTAATGAATTAATGTACCAATGGTATGTTGCTAATAGTTCACAGATGCTTTAGTCACTTAAAACTAAAAAGAAAAGTCTACTTGGTACTAGTTAAAATTTGAAATCTTGCTAATGGAACATTTCCAAGTTCTCAAAAAAAGAAATGACCTCATTACAAGATAAAGCACTAAGAATAGTATTTTAAAAATCAATACAACAAATGAAGTGTTTTATACATTGGCCCAGAAAAGCTGGAAAACATACTATGCTGCCTACTGAAAAGCAGTTTTGGAGAAGAATCAAATTCTCAGACTGAATAAAAAAGTATTTGCACATCGTACAGCAGTTTACTCAACATCCAGTGAAGAGTGCCACCAGCCATGCTGTTTTATAAGCCCAGCTGTAGACAGATTAATAGAAAGGACAGTGTCATCAACATGTCAGTCAGACCACAGGCAGTGTGGAAGGAATTGGAGAGGGAAAGTAAAGAGAGGTGTGAAGACATTGACCACATAAAACGGCTCTAGATGACTTACAGGTAATAAAATGTCCTGCTTCTAAGGATGTCTGATTCATCACAGCAGAAATTATATTAAAAGGAAAAAAAATCCAATCCAGCTGCTGGTGTATCAGCTTGATGTTTGCCAACTAGAAAGTGCACATCTGCAAGTTGACTTGAATGGACAATGGTCAGAAAATCAAGGTGAAACGGTGACATTCATCTCAGGAAACAAAAAATGGCTCATTTGTTCCCTTGATAAGAGTTATAATGCATTAATGGAAGCTATCAGTAAAAATTAGATTAAAGACAAATGTGGGACAAACAAGTACAATCGGATCCTATCAAAAACTCCAGAGGTTAGATTGGCTCTACAGCTTTTCTTGGGGGTGTTCTGCTTATTTTGTATAAAACACATGAAACACCATAATGTTTCTAGCAGAGTTTGTATAGTCCATTTATACTAAAGGTTAACAAGTAAATTTTATGAATTTTAATAGAAGTATCAGTTAAAACACAAAATTTCTTTCCTTTTAGCCTTGTCTATATTTATAGATACAGTATATAAAGATAAATAGCCAATGGAGTTATTTTTTAAGATACTTTGCTCTGCTAATATAGCCTGTACACTCACAAGTCGGATATAAACCAATCCTTATTTCTGTGCACACATTCAATCATTTACGTTAAACAAGAAATTTTCTAACCTAAAGGCTAAACATGGACAGTTAAATTATTTGCTTTTCATTATCCACAGTATATGGTCAATTGGTTAAGTCATTTTCCTTCTTCACTGGATGACATTTTAAAACATGGCAGTAAGAGACAGATAACTCAATAAACACCATTACCTGCGTTTGTGCACAAATACCCTGGATGACATGCAACTTCTCATTCTCTATGTTCCTTTCATTACTAATAAAGATGGCAGTAAGTTTAGTATCAGTTATGCATTTCACACATACTTGATACAGAAGTGTGAGAAATACGCAGGTCTGCACTTCAGCTACACTGGATACATCTAACTACCCATGTTAATCTACAGACAAGAAAAACATCTCAATTTATGTCATATATAAAGGAAAAGTGATGTTATCATTAAAATGGCTGCAGCAAAAAGTCCAACTGAAGGAGAAATACAGAGGTATGTCTTGTTAATGTCAATTCCAATATTGCTTAGCCTTGTTAAGTGCTCCCAACAACTTGATGGGCTATAAAGAAGTAAAAATACCAGATCAAGTAATTTTCTTTCATAAACAGTTCATCTTTCTATCCCCAATCCCAATTAGTGGAGATATGTATGCATCCAGTGCAACAGAAACTCATTTTAAAGGAAGATAAAAATATCTGCAGTGTTATACTTTGATATTGGCACATACTTGTGTGTAGTAGCCTCAAGTTCATTTGTAATCACACGCTTGTGCAAACTGAACAATAAATGCAAGTGAACAATTGCATGGAAAATTAAGGAGAAGGGAGCAAGAGTAAATCAGGAGCTGTCTGCTGGAAATAATAAGATTGTTTGGAAAGTGCACAATTCAAAAAGTTTTTAGATTCCTTCTAAATAAATAGTAAGTATTCTTTGCGAGTGAATAGTACTATTTAATTTAAGTACTCATTGCCCATTCAAACATGTTTTAAGGCTATTTTTTTTTTTTTAACTAGTAGAAACAGCTACTGTTCAGATCTCCCTGCAGTGGACTGGGCTTGGCTACACGCTACTAACCTCACAACAGGCACTCTTCCAAAACCAGAAGGGAGTGAAGAGGGCGACACCACATCTCCCAGCTAACAGCAGTTTATGGGATTTGTTTTATTTCTTTTAAACGCTACAGACTGCAAGAGACTGTGATACTGCAGTGATAGAGGCCATGACTGTTTCTAATACAGATAAACCTGGAACATTTTGAATCCTGGTTTGTACTTCAAGCTGGGGATATTCTGAATCAGGAAACTGCAGGGAGAAAAATTAGCTGAGGGACATCAAACAGTAGGAAAAAAAAATCCCTTTCCGTACAATTGCTAGCATTTATATATTTTAGGAGCACGATCTAGGCCACCTTCCTGCAGAAGGAAGTTTGTGCAAAGAAGCGGAGGTCAAGCCTAGAGTGACATGGTTCACTGAATGACCAAACAGAGGTTTACATATTTCCTTTATGGCTGCTGGCACTGGTTTTGGCCTAGAAGCCTCTAATGAACAAAGAGAGCTCTGATCCCTTCTGGAACCATTCATATGTGATTAAGATCCAACAATACCGCACTTTGATCCACTGGGCTACAGAAGGATTGGATGTTTCCTGAAGGAGTCATTTCGGGTGAAAGGGGAGGAGAAGAAAAGACATCTCACTGAGACAGCACTCTTCGCACATCTAATGTGAATTGTACTATCTTGAGGGATTTGAAGTTTTGGAAAGATGACAGATGATTGAGGTATTGAAAAGATGAGTGGACTGTGGTAACAGTGTCTCAAGTACAAAGAATAAATTTATCTTTTTAAGATGACATGAGATCCATTTGCAAGAGAAGGAAATTGATTAGCTGTTGCAAGCCATATTGTAAGAAGCAAGGAAATGGACACTCAATACAGCAAGTTGGATAGCATCTTTCATAGGTATCATCAAAAAGGTTGCAGTACTATGGTCACAAATACAAGCTGCCTCACTCTGGTATAGCTAAAAACAGCAGGAGAGGTAAGGATAGGTCTATAAAAAAAAATCTCAGAGAATGAACACCTGGTTCCTTGAAAGTAATCTTTCTATCTTGACACCAATATACTTCACATAACCCAAGAGAATTAAAGGCCTGTTTGAAGTCAGAAGAGCATGTACATGACACACCATTTGGAGGAGTATTTACTTTTTTCAACAGACATAAGTATTAAGCACAGGTGATGGATTCAGATCCACAGGAATGAACGGAGGCTGGAATGTCTAGACTACCAGGAAAGCATAACACAGGTGTGACAACTCTGCCCAACTATCACATTCCAACATTTTCAGTATAAACTAAGTAACTTCCATCATCTCTTGATATAAAAGCAGAAGAGGGAAAACATATTTGGCTTTGTCTACTACAAACGTCTACTCTTAATAATTTAGTTTGGAAGCTAACTCTCCTTTTCATATTTGGGTTGGATGCTTACAAGTCCACCTGGGAACGGCTCAGCTCACTGGCTATCCAGTACAACAGTTTTCATTTTAGAAAACGCTTTAAATTATCTGTCAATGGTTTAGCCAGGTTGGTCATATTTGAATGTTTTTACATGCTGTCCTACTGGACAGTAGGTCATTTTCTGCTCAGGAGAAAATCTTTGTATTTGTCAAATAACCTTTAATATCTTGAATTCCTTGCCAATGTGTGTGTACTATGATTCCTCACATCTAAATGAAGCAAAACATGCTATCTTTCATCAGATGATTTGAAAACCATCAGCAATGTAGAATCACACTAACAGCCAACTACCAACAGCAGAAAAGTTGGGGTGAAAGCAAAGGGAATCAACAAGGGTAAATATCAATTTCAAAACAGCATAGACTATCTCTGTCCCTAAACATCTTTTACAGAGCAGATGACTTACACAAAACAATATCAGAATTATCTACTAAACTTCAATGTTAATAGCACAATAGCACGCATTCTGAAGTGCCACTGTTTCATTTTATTTATTTTTTTACCAGTCATAACAGCTTTGTCACATTATATGATTAAATTGTGGTTTGCTGATGGTTAGAGCCTAGTCACATTTTATTACTTCCAACAATCACTTCATCAGCATAATCCCAATACCACCATTTAGAAAAAGAATTTAAAATTAATGCATTTGAAAACAAAGCAAAAGGCATAAGAAATTCAGCATATACTTGTACTACTCTAGATTCACAAATCACTTTCAAAAAGTCTGTTTGTTCCAACTTACATCACAGTTTTCTTAAGAGACCAAGAACATTTCTTTTTAATATATTTAACATGGACAATAATTGTTCAAAGACAAAAAAAAAAAAAAAGATATTTTTCCTTTGATTTATTTTTAAATAAACTTATGCCAGAAATGTAAACCATATTTCTTAAACTGAACTGTTGGCTACTTGCAATTTCTGCTGTTCCTACACAAGAAGTATTAAAAAACTCCAAAGGATTACCTGGCAAGTGATTTAGGTACACTTTACCTGTTTTGGAGTTAAGTCACAGAAAGGGAAGTTTTATTTCCCTATCACTCATCTACAGGGTCATCAGCAGCAGAAGGCTTCTCAGTAAAATCTTCTTCAATAATTAATGTTTCAGTATTCCTATCCTAGTTTCATCTGTTTAGCAAAAGATAATCAATCTCAATTGATCAGTTAATTTTCATCAACTGAACAAAAATTTATTAGAGCACATTTGCTATTAAAAATCCATGTAATACAGACAATTTAACAAATCCATTAGACCAGCACAAATACAATGTTTTTTGAAACTACAGAACCGCAGACAAGAAATTGGTCCCTCTGGACCAACTAACAATGAGTTGCTCTCTAGGACTGATTTGCAAGTTAGCAGATGGGAAAGAGCGCTCTCCCATGACATTTATGATGTTGCAGTTCATTAAGTACTCTATGATACTACTGCTAAGAGCAGAACGTGGTCTGGCAGACCCAAACAACCTTCTTAGTGGACACTGGTGCTAAGCTGATCAGACAAACCCCTACTTTTATTGACTCCATTTACGATTAATAACAAAGGCACAGGTCTTAATGGCAAGTTAGCAGTTAGATCAGCTGCTAATCACTGCCAACCTGCAACAGGAACCAGGCACCTGAGGGGCACCTGTGCTTTTGAAACTCGTCCTACAGTCATGCATAGCTGAGATGCTTGACAGAGCGCTAGTGTGACTGTGCACTGCACCTTTAGGAGTGTTCCATTTTTCAGAGTTGTCTGCTCTGCAAAAGCACCCCACATGTAATGGTGTGACAATTAATTTTAAATAATGACATTATGTTCTGCATTTTTGAAAGTCTGCTTTGTTCTGTTCTAGTGACCAAGAAACCAATTTTTCAACATTAACTTTCACAAAACAACAAAAAATGCACTTAGATGTTGTGGCTACATATTATGATAATTAAATAGTATGTAGACAGCCGTTGTCTTGCACCTGTACAGTTATGCCCAGTATCTTGATCAGGTTTTCCCAGAAAGCCTTGCTGCTTCCCTCCTGATTTCAGTTCAAAGTCAAAGGTGAAGGATCACCTTCTTTGCTTTGACTGTCCATCTGGAGTGTAGGAAGCAAATATTTTTTTGCATTCACTGGCCATGAGCTCAGTCAGCTTCATTTGCTATGTAAACTTTACTGCACCAGTGGAATCATCCACAGGACTCTTAGGCAAAGATGAACACTGCAGGACTAAGCCATCACAATGCATGGTGACTGGAGATCCAGTTGTGGGCATACATCAAAAAGAAGTCAGGTGTGGATAGCGGAAATGTAAGGAAAAAGTGCTAAGGGGACTACTCAGTTGTGTGTGTTTGTTTATTTGTTTTTAATGTTTCTCTGTTCACCTAATTCAGCTAAAATAGAGATCACAGGTGGCAGGAACAGGAGAAAAAATGGTGAAGGACAGAGGCAATAGGCAGTAAAAAAAAAGATATGCTCCATTAGGAACATATCAATTCAGAACATAAAGAAGAAAGAGTTTGGATCATTATTAGTTTTGTTTACTACCAGTTGCAAAAGGATGATACCAGGCACTGTGGTATGAGAACTGCATCTTCCCTTAAAGCTACTCTTGCATCTCCAGTGCTTTCTGGTCATTTCAGACGTCACCTGAAAGGTCTCATTCCATAAAGCCCATGTTTTGAGACACAATCCAGAGGTGAAAAAAATTTTTTTTTGCAAATTGTAATAAGGTGTTAAAATAATACCATACTACTACGTGTCTTTCAGACTCACCTTAACCTGAAAAAGCTTTAAAGTGAGCAGAGATATTATTCGTGCTAGATCAAGAATGCTGCTTCAAATTGCAAATCACTATCTTATTCATGCTAGTTCAACAATACCACTACCAATTGCAAATCAACATCATGACAGTCCCTGAAAACATGGCTAATAAAACCATATGGTAACATTTACCATCGTCATACCCAGTTACAGGATCTACTGTTCAGCCAAGTATCTAGAATCATAATCAAAAAGAAGGTAAAACATTCAAAGCATGGCTTCAGTAACATTAAATTTCAGATCTTGGAATTTCTTTCTGTTTTTTGTTTTTTGTTTTCTTTTTGTTTGTTTGTTTTTTGTTTTTGTTTGTTTGTTTCTTTTAAACACAACCAGGGAGCATTATGAGTTCAGCAAATTTGGTTTATTTACTGCTACATTGTTTCCTTTCACATTTAAGGGCATATCTTCCTTTCACATTTCAGACATCACTTAAGCAGGAATAAATCACCTCTAGAATGATACAAATTACGATAGAGACAAAAGATCTTTCTCAAACAGAATTGATGGATTCTATAAGGCTTTTGCAAGAATCCCACTTGACATTAGAGAGAGTAATAAAGGAAATGTCATGTATCCGTATGAGCTAAACAGTATTTTCCCAGTTTCACAGATGGAAAGCTGAAGGTTGAGATTAAAATCCTCAAATTGGCAAGTTACTTCATCAAGTGTTTGATTATCAGTTGTGAGTAGTCCCACTCAGGTGATGACATACTTCACTTCTGACTTGCAAGGAATTTTTTCCAATACTTCCCTCCCACCCAGATTCCAAGCCTCTTGGAATAACCCAGGCAATGGCTAGCCATAAGAAAAACAAAACTTCTTTTTAGGAACTGACACCAGCTCAGACTTGTTCTTCTCTTCTGAGTCTGTGCCTTGGAGAAGTTCAGGAAACTTGCCATTTCTACACAGAAACTATCTCCTCCATAAAGAACCTAAAATAGTTTCAGTTATGAATTGACTCTGGCAGCACCTGGATATGCCACATTTTGTGACTCCAGAAAGGGAATGAGATAGCTGAGTTGGTAAGGAGCTGTGACTATTTCTTGGCTTTCCTTAGGCCCTTTTCTTTTTGGAAAACATGGGGAATTATTAGTACTTACCATCTAGCCATTCAGTAAATTCCTAGTAAAGGAGTGAATACATCCAAGCTCTCAGTTAACTCAACAAAAGTTAGACTGCCAAGGCAGGTAACAACAGAAAAAGGTGTAGAGGGCTGGCTTGCTCCTAAGACAAAGATAACCTGTCTCTCTTTAAATCAAATATTGGGAAGCAGTAAATTACAAAAATTTGGAATTATGGAAAATTTAGAATTTTTGACTCTCTTCCCCGGTATATATTGAATTGTATCAGTTATAACTAAGGTACCCTTTCTTATCCATGTCTCTCAACTGCTTTGCATCTCTATGATATGACTATATAAAGTGCTAATTTTCTTTTCTCTTCCAGATCAGTTTGAATACGCAATTTCGAGGGGTTTAAAATAGAGTAAGACCAAATTTATACAAATGTTGTTTTGTTGGCAAATATATTTCTTATTCTTATGGGCAAGTTTATGTATAAAGAACTACATTGTGGTGAACAAATTCTGTCCCATTACCCCACATTTACAGCTGTACTAGGAGTCACAGTGCTACGCATTTGCCACATGAATAGCTGTTCAAAAGATAGCTGAAACTTCTCCTTGGCACGGAGCCAGGAAGACAAGATACTAAAACCTATTAACAGTGCATCATGACTGTGAATTAAAGAATCCCATGGAACCATAAACTGTCTACAAAGAAAATGAGAAAAATAATAAAATTTTATCAGAGGGTTAATATATTTTTATTAGTGCCTGGCAGCAGACTAGTAATAGACCATTTAAATGTGTACAGCAATATAACTGACTTGTGTCAGATGCATAGCGGTGAAAAAGTCTGCAGACAGTCGAGTATTTATAGCTAAAAAAAAAAAAAAAGAACCTGACTAGACTTAGCATAGATTTTCTCTGTATTTCACCAGTTGGTATTCTCTGCAACCTGGATATTCTCCAAAGGTATCAAAACATTACAGAATGCTTCCAGGCTATCGATGACAATAATTAAATAGCAAGTGCTACTGGGAAACTAGAATTCTCAGTTTTAAATCCCAAACTATCTATAAAGCTCAAAACACAGCCCCCTGGCCCTCCCCACACTCTGTCTAAACAAGGTAAAAATAGCTGTTCCTTGCATAGAAATTTGTCCTATCCAGGAGCTGAATGCTGTAAGCTAGAGCTATGACTCTGTCAGTGGCTGCAAAAAGTAATATTTCTAAGTATGTCTGGCCCATTAGTCAAGAATATTGTAGCAAGTCTCAGGAATAAAATTACTACTTTCTTCATAACATACTATAAAATGAGTAAAAAGTATTTTGTAAGTTGGCTTTTATACTTCCTCAAACACTTCAGTCCTGAGAAGTCAGATTTTATGGATATAGAAAGTCTTGTATTTAAATACAGAAAAAAAAAAATCAAGGATGTTTAAGTAGTTCCAGGCTCTTTTTCTGGCTTTCCCTTTTACCTTCTGTGATGTTATAAAGCTAATACTAATTCATTCTAGCTACTAATGCATGTGAGAAGTTTGTGGAGAGTTTATGAAAATAGCCAAGAATTCTCCAAATAAATACAAACAGAACATCAGAATATTAGCTGAGTATTGGAAACATTAATGGTAAGTTTTTGTTGTCCACCTCCACTGCCAAAATGGTCTTACTGTCTACTTGTTAAGATATTTATATATATTTATACAGAATGCAGAGATTGAAAGGAAAAACATCAAAGAAAAAGCAGAAAATAAACATGGCCTGTTTATCCCTCTTCATTCCTTCCTCTCTCCCCCTCAGCCGAGTGCCTGTCCTGTGCTTACCTTGCTCTGATCTTTCAAATCCACCCAACTGGACAAGAACCATCTGCCACAGCACTGCAGCCCACAAGAACAGGAATAGCATGGAGAACCATAGCATCACTTAGCCCACAGGCTGTTTTTTCACGACTGCTGAAAACGTGTCCAAGAGCCAGGTCATATTGCTTTCCATCTCCCACAGAACAGATTGCGGTGACTCAGGATCCTTCTGGGTCAAAAGAAGTCAGCCAGGCCAACCTGCCTCTTTCGTACACAGACTCAATTCACCCATCTTAAGGCCACTCTGCAAATCTATTTTCAAAGCATTTAAATATCTTCTGATAGACAGCTATGATAAATAAATGCTTTTTTGCAGCCCAAAATGAAACTTTGGGACATTCAATGAGAACAGACATGCGATTCAGTTTAACACTGGACAACTGGGAGAGGGTAATGGTTTTTGTTAATGTGTTTCTTTAAACGATGCTTCATCAAGCTACACCAGACAAACTAGCTGCATCACATAAACACATTTTCTTTGCATTTCTTGAGGACCTCTTAAAACAAGTATATTTCCAAAACCTGGAGTACTAACACCTTGCTGTGCTAAAGCAATGGTTATTTAACAATTTGATTAATTAATTCGAGTTCAGAAAAGAATGCACACATTTACATGAGTTGACTTCACTAGCAGATTATAAGAACGGAAGTGGTTACTGCTAGAGACAGAACATCTTTAAATAATAAAAATGAATAAACTCCAAAGCAGAAGAACTTAAATGGAATTATAATGTATGCTTCCCTTTTGTTTCCTTCTTACTATGTAGTAGAAATTATTCTGACAATTATATCGTAGCAAAAAAGATGTCTATATACTGAACTTCCCTTATGTTCTCCTCATCCCCTCCCTAAATACTCACATAAAGACAATACAGAGATCAACTGAGCAGCAAAAAAGCCTAACAACTCCCCAAATATTTTCAAAATGATTTTCTTGAACAAGAGCTAGGTACCAGCTGAAGTTGACAGAGAGACTTTGCTATTGATATTTAACACAGAACAAACTTAGATATGAAATCTTCATACACAAAGACAGCTATAATAAGTGAGTAAAATAACACTGCCTTTCTCTTTGGTGTTCTTTATGTTCTCTAACACAAAAGGTTCACCACAGCCTCCATCTGCTACTATTCTAACAATGGCAGTATCAAAACTGCATCAAGAGCATCAGATATAAAAAAATACCACTAGTATGTAATTAGTGTCACAAACATGGTTCATTTTTGCAATTAAAAATATGACCAACAATTCCATTGAAACTTTTGGATTAAGTTCACATATTAAGAAGAGTTGGAGATACATGCACTGAAGTACAGGAACAGAGAAATGCCTTGTTGCTCTACTTTCAAAAATATTTTAAAAGCCAGTAAGAAATTTTGGAACACCAGAGCAAGGCAGCACAACCAAATGTATTTCAGTACAACATCACCACTAATGTTAACTGAAGGATCAGAAAAAGGAGGCTAGAAAAAAAACAAGGGCACTACTTCCCTGAGCGTTAGTAAGGTCTGCTAAATGACAGAAGGAAGGTTACCAGCTGCATCTAGGATAAGCAACAAGTAAGATTCTGGGAAGTCACCACACTACACTTCTTCCACAAATTACTTTCCATGGTGCTTTTTAAGTCTTAAAAGGAATTCTAGGGGTTCAAACATAGAAGTACTTACAAAAACTACTCACAGAGTTTCTGGCTGCTAGTCAGAGTCTTTTGCTGTTGACAGGTGTTTCCTTAATAGCTATAAGAAATATAGTAAAGTTGATCTGTAGACTAAAGATGAAGACTTGAAGCATTTCTAGCTGACTTGATGAGGAGAAAGACCTTTCAGAGGAAAAGAAAGAAATGTCAACCTGAAGAGACTGGGATTTTCTGATGGGAATATCCTGATGGAAACTCTCCCAAATCTCATACGTCAGACATCTTTTTTTATTAACAGTTCAGTAGACTCATTTGCATTTTCTTGCGTGGAAAAGAAACAGATAAACACACATAGAAACTTTGGTAACATTTAACATAGAAAAGTTCTCTCAAGTTGGGTATAAGAAAAGAGAACTGGAAAAACACAGAATAAGGAACCACAAAAACAAAAACAACAACAAAAACAGATTGCACTGATTTATTAAGCATTAGACAAGAATTCTACAGCAAAGGCACTCAGATAGAGAAACATTCAATCACTTTAAACATATACTTTGTGCACTGCCTCACACATCCTCCCTTTTCCTTCCTCCAAATATCTTACATTTCCCATTACTCCAAGGAGCATCAGCAAACACCAGGACTAAGTAAAACACTATGCAAAATTCCCATATTCAGTAAGACTTTTAAGCGCATGCTGAAATTCAAATATTTAAACAGCCCTATAGAATAGTTCAGTTGGAAGAATCCTCCAAAAATCATCAAGTCCAACTACCTGACCACTTCAGGGCTAACCAAAAGGTAAAGCATATTGGTGAGGGCATTATCCAAATGCCTCTTGAACATTGTCAGGCACGGGGCATCAACCACCTGACTACGAAGCCTGTCCTACTGTTTGACCACACTCACGGAAAAGACATTTTTCCTCATGTCCAGCCTGAACCTCTCCTGGCACTGCTCTATGCCGCTCCTGCACATCCTGGCATCAGTGACCAGGGAGCAGAGACCGGCACCTCCCTCCCCACGTCCCCTCCTCAGGAAGTTGCAGAGAGCAGTGAGGCCGCCTCTCAGCCTCCTTTTCTCCAGACTGGACAACCCAAGTGTCCTCAGGCTCTCCTCACAGGACATGCCTTCCAGCCCTGTTACCAGCTTTGTTGCCCTCCTCTGGACGCTTCCAAGCACCTTAACATCCTGTTTGTATTGTGCAGCCCAGAGCTGCACCCAGCACTCAAGGTGAGGCCGCACAGCACTAAATACCCTGGGAGAATCACCTCTTTTGTCCAGCTGGCCATGCTGTGCTCAATGCACCCCACAATGCAGTTTGCCCCCTTGGCTGCCAGGGCACGCTGCTGGCTCATGCTGAGCCTGCTGTCACCAGCACCCCAGGGCCCTTCCTGCTGAGCTGCTCCCCAGCCACTCGTCCCCCAGGCTGTGCCCGTGTCCAGCACTGCTCCCTCCCAGGTGCAGCACCCGGCATTCTCCTGTGTTGGACTTCATGCCGTTGATGATTGTCCAGTTCTCCAAGGTATCTAGATCACTCTAGAAGGGATCTCTCCCATCCCTCCATGGACCCAACAGCACCTCCCAGTGTAGCACCATCAGCAGACTTGCTGAGGATGCATTCCAGTCCTGCATCCAGACCACTGATAAAAATGTTGAACAGGAGGGGCCCTAGAATTGAGCTCTGGGGAACACAGCTAGTGACTGGCCACCAACCAGATGTAGCCCCATTCACTGCAATACTTTGGGCCCTACTCTCAAGCCAGTTCATTAGCCAGCATAGCGTGAACCTGTTTATCTCACAGTTGGACAGTTTGTCCAGAAGAATTCCATGAGGGACAGTATCAAAGGCTTTACTAAAACCCAGAAAGGTTATGTCCACCGCTTTCCCTTCATTCACCAAGTGGGTGACCTTATCATAGAAGAAGATCAAATTACTAACTATTAACTATAAGTAGCTAAAAACACATTGAAGAGCTTTCAGGAACAGAGGTAGGACCTTTATGGGACCATTATCACTTCTAAAAAGAGGTTTACTGAATCAAGGCTTAAATACTAAGAAGTATTATTAACTGCTGCTCCCCCAAAGAATCTTTGCTGAATCTTGCTCTTCTCCCTTATCCCAGAAGTATCTGCATGCACTGCCTTCCTGATGACCTATTTTTTGCCCTCCACATTTGGTACTAAGCTCTATGAAGAATGTCTTTCACAAAGACACTGCAGAGAAAGCTGCAGAAGGAAGGTGGCATCCTGGAATGTCAAAAGCACAATATCGCGATTGATATATTTCACAAATGTGTAATGCTAAAAATTATCAGCAATGAATTTAGGCCAGATTATTCAAATGATATGCCTACAGTTAAATTCCTGAACCAGATGTTTGAGCACTGGCCAGTTGTCAGAGGTGTTGGGAACTTGCAAAGATTAGGGTTTCAGGACTTCAACATCACTGAAACATGAAGCCATTTGTTAAAGTGCCTAGATACAAATTATGTAACATAACTTTAGGCTGGACCAACAAATGCTTTGCTTTAATAATTTTATGATAAGAAAATTAAAATTAGTGAGTATTTTATTCCAATTAAATGCCTAACAGGCGCATCCAAAACCATGTGGTGACTTTCCATTTTATAGTCATACACTGCCCCAACACTCTAATTACCTGAAGCCAAATTTTAGTATCTAGAAAGCTACTTTCAAAAGTATTCTGTTGGTCTTGGATACAGTTAGTTTTCAACATGGAAAACAGAAAAAAATACTGACATTCTTTGTTGTACACAATTTTGAATCATTTTTTCCTCTCTCAATTGAGTTTTTTTTTCTGGAAATATGATTGTAAATCATTCAGGCAAAGAAAACATTTCCATAGATGGCCAAATCACCCCACAGCTGAAATGCATCCACACAAAAACTAAAAATAAAACAGGAATTATGCATCCAACTAACGTAAGTGTTATCTATTACAAAGAGCAAAAAGAATGCAGCTTACAGTGAACACAAGCCATAGCACACTTAAAAGGGAGACCACACCATCCTACATGCTACCAACTGATAACGTAAGAGCAACAGCTATAACTACAAAACATGATTATACAGAACCCCCCTAGACACAGGTCCATGCAAGACTTCACTATAACTAGTCACTGTCATTTGTGTTGATGCAAAACATTAGCAGAACATGACTGATAGAAATTTGCTGGAAGCATAAGCCCTCTCTCCCACATACCACCAAGATCCTATCTAGTGTACTCCTGGAAGCCACGTACGCAGGGCAGAAGCTTAGTATGGGTTCCAAAAAGCAAATTAACTATTTTTGAAATTAATTTATTGAACAACAGAAGCTGGAGGATGAATTTCTATGGAACAGAAAGCCTCTTCTTAATGTGGCAATATTGACCATCAAAAATCATCCACCAACAATCATCTGTTCCTGACACAGTATCAGGATGAATCTGTAATCAGATTATGTGGCAGCAGAATGATAGGTATATAGAGATGAGAAAAATTCCCCCTTAAAAACAATATTAATGGAGCTGATGTATGCATGTTCTCACATTTTTCTATACATTTGTCTACACACTCAAAAGATAAACTATTACTTTAGGTTAGGAATGAGAGATTTTTTCTCCTTCATATAGAAATGCACATCTTCAAAAAAAACAGCTTCTCATGGAGTTAAGAAGGAAAATTCTCTCCTTCCTACAATTCGAATGTCATATTATATATAATACTAATTTACACACATCTAGAGAAGAATAAATGACTCCATATACTGTTGTATCAGAAGACACCTGGAGTATTTGCAATATTTCTAATAAATTGCCAGTTTTAGGATAGCCCACATACTTGAGCATTTGCTTCCCTTCCATCTGCCAAAAATTGTAATAAGATGAGTGGTTTTGGTGCCTAGCATTATTCTTGATTCTTATTTGTAACTGGAATTACCAAACATTTTATTAGGAGAAAAGGCAGTTTAAAACATAAATTTTGGAGAGAAGTAACTTCTTTAGTGTTTGTCACCACATCTGTTTCCTCTTACACAAACAGTACACAATGTGTCACAAATGAACGAAGCACAGTGACGGAAAATTAGACATCTAAAAACAAATACAGACACATCAGACTGATCTAGATAAATAAGACTGCACGTTGTAAACTTTTTTTTCAGCTAAGTTTCTCAGTGTCTGCATTTCCCTCAGTGAAATTATCTACCTATTCACAAATATGGATCCTCTAAAGGTAGTGTATTTCCCGCACACAAAGTAAAATCAACCTGTGAAACTCACTGCCACAGAGTATTATTGATGCCAGATGCATAAACACATTCACAAATTAATTTGTTAAGTCCATGGAAGAAACATCCTACTAGACAGAAAGGTGTGAACACAACCTCCATGGTTAGGGAATCCCGAAAGAGTACTGGATGCTGGGAGAGGATAATGGGTGAAGCATCACTGCGTACCTATCCTGTTCTTACACTCATACGCTGGGAGTCCAAGACTATTGTCAGAAAGGGGACACTGGGAAAAATAAGCCCTTGGTGTGACCCTGTGCAGCATCTCTCACGTTCCTCATGTGAATGGCACTTCTAGTCTTTCAGTTGCAAATTAAAGTTTATATCTAAAATGCAACGTATTTATGCCATTTTAATTTATGCATTATACATATGTATGTATGCTACGTAATGTATTTTGTACTTGTGTTTCGTTAGCTGAAATGTAATGCTAATTAGAATGATGAAACAAGTAGTGAAGCCACTATTTGGATGACTGTGTGAACCTCACAGTCACTGTAGCTTCACCACTAGCAACCCTGTATAAGGTATTGCTCACCTATGAATTGCACCTATACTAACGCAGTATAGGAATACAAACAAGATCTGATGAAACTAAACAAGAGTTAATGAAAATTGACTAGGAAGAATGCAACAAAATTAAGAAAGTTGGTCTAAATTTTTAGCAATAAGCAAGACTTAAAACAGACCTCCCGATTAAAAGTAAAACACATTACATTGTTTTGCATATCAAAATGCCCATATTGTACCCATATTCATAAAATGTAATAATGTTAATCATCTTCCGAAACAACTTTGTTTAGAATTATTTAAAAAGTCCTTTGAATAATCAGAAGTCATCTTGGTCACAATGCAAGTCCATAGTGAGACATTTTATAAATACAAAAAATCCTCACTCTTCCTGAATACAGGAAGTGATGCTGAAGTATCTGAGAAGACCACAGGAAGGAAGGAAGCCTCTGGACATGGCAATACAGGAAAATTCTCAGTCAGAGAACAGAGCACCCTGGAATATGTGCAAATCCAGTTATACAACTGCATCAGGCATCACCTCCCATAAGAAGGAAAATACAACTATTGTTTCCTATGTAGTATTTGAATATAAATAAAAAGCAACCATTATAAAATCAAATTCAAAAAATCCAATTATTTCTGAACAAGATTATACTATATGATAGGAGTGGAGTACAGTTTTGATTAACATTAAAATATAATTCTTTTAAAAGAGCAAAAACTCAATCAAACCAACAACTCATACCAAATGTTCCTGTGGGGCTCCACTCCTCTCACTCTAAGGGCGGACATCATTGTAATGAAACAGAGCTAGGAATCAGAATTTATGACTTTGGTTTTCAACATTTTAAGGGGAAAAATAAGATAGAACCTGAAAGAATGGAATGACATTAAAAGTTTGTCTTTTTCTTTTTGAACAAGAAAGCAAACCAACTACATGATGTCATGAAATAAATATTAAATAGACATTAAAAATCATTAGAGAAAATATTAATCTGTGGAAGCTGATTGCAGGGTTCTACCAACACAAATAAATTATAAAAATTCTAGCAGGACTGGTGGACTAAAACATCAAGGGGTACAAATCCCTGCGCTCCAGGGGAAGATTGCGATGTTGAGCCAAAACAAGTGATACAGTGACAGGGTGCAGTTAGTTATGAGTTTTTGCAGGGAAGGAGGGAACATTCCTCAGGTATAAAACATCAGTAATTAGGCTGCTATATGATGAGCATGGCAACTTCTAGGTTTCTATCACATATCATTCTGCCTTAAAAAATTAATGTTACATTGCTTAAAAACAATAGTACTATGTGCTTTAACCTTGTACTCCAAGCTGTTGGACGTGACTTTCAGAGGATTTCTGAATGCAGGATAGTCAGCATAGTGTGAGTGGTCATAAATAGTTTAAGCATCACTCAGAGCCACCAAAAGATATCCACCGCTGAGCTACAAACCAAAGTGGAGGAACTCATGTACACAGCACACCCTTTGCAGCAAGCAAAGCTCAGACCTCCCAAACTTCCTGGTTGTTTTTCTCCTCTCTTCGGGTATAAGGAAAAAAAAAGGAAAACAAAGCAAAATGTTTTAAATTTACAGACTGTTACTGTGTTTCTTAGCAGTCAGCCCCGGGTCAGTTATGTGGAGATTATTTTCACATGATGGATAACAGAAGTAAACTGAATTTATGTAAAGTATTATGTATGAAGCGAGACTAAATCTTACATTGTTTCCACCAACAACAGGCTTGGGAATCAAACAGATTAGAAACATTAATGTATAAAAGAAGCCCATGTGATCTTACTTTGGATCTCTGTAAGGAGCAAGTGTTGCCCAAAAGAACTGCTTTGCTGGAGGTATCGTCACCAGACCATGACATGGATTTGTTCATGACATTCCTTGGCTGTACGTCCCCCACGTTCTGTTTCTTTTCTAGTTTTGGTTGATGCATGGGCAGAAAAAATTAAGGAGACTGAAAATCCATGGCTGACAGAGATGTTCAGGGATGATGAAAATGGTGTTAATAGTTCATGTATTTTACCCCATGTATTTTCATGCTTTTTAACCTATTCCCCATAATTCTCACATGGCTTTTTCAACACTGTTTCACATCATAGGTTTTGTGATTTACAAGATTTTTTTTTCCCCTCCAGGATGACTTTTCCAAATTGCATCACAAAGAGATACCTGTATAAAATACAATTTTGAATTAAAAAGCTTAGTAGTGAATCATTAGAAATGACCATCATTCTCTCTCTCGCTCGCTTTTTTTTTTTTTCAGGAGCGCCTGTCAGGATATGGAATTAGCAAGTACTTTGTATTTTGAAAGACTGCTTATTACTTCTGTAGAGCTAACCCTTGTTGTGCCACTGTGAATTGTTTTGGATGAATTCTTCTGCTTGGTTATCCAATCCCCACCAACAGGGAATGGAAATCCTATTTCGCTGGCTGTAATGCACAGATAATACTAATTTTGACCTACTTTCAGAGGTATGGTTACTTACATTCATCAAAAGCCTTGAAAATTGACAGCATTATAAATGAACTTATCAAAATTTTTGAAAAACACACCTTTGATGAAGGTGGTATGGTATAATAAAAATAAATAAATGAATGTTTAGTCTTCAGCTAAACAGAATAGCTTTTCAGGTACTAGGAAGAGACAGTGGCATGTTTCAGCGATGCACTTTCTAAAACCTTTGTATCACCATGAAGGATATGGCTAAGAATCAATGCAATGAGATCAGACTGAAGTTCATTGAGTTACACAGTGATCTCATCGATCATTGATTTTGGAAGACAAGGTTAGGTAGGCTATATTTTCATACTAACATCTGCAGAGCATTCCAAAATCCTGGCATAGCCAATGACATGTAAGTTCCAGGTCTCGTGATTTATCTTCCTCCAGTACACATAAATTAGTATGCGTAGATGGAATCCTGTCACTTCAACAAAAGTATATAATTTAAAATAATTTTAGCTGACAGAATTTTTTCTTCACCTGTTTTTTTAAATTAATTTACAAGTCATTCTGATTTTATTCAGCATTAAATCTGTATATACATCCATAGCCATTCTCTATTTATATATTTGGCAGAAATGAAGACAGGAAACAGCTGAATAGGAACTACAGTGCATTTGCTTATTAAATCTCTGTGTTCAGCAGGCAAAACTGTACATAATAAATACTGAATGAGAATAGAATGTGGGCATGCTTGATTGTAAAGCACACAGGCTTTACTGAAGCTCACAGTTATGTGCTTTCATTCCTCAGTTCCTTCTCTATATAAGGGTAGGATCTGCCTTTTTCTTCAGACTGGCCAGCACCGTTCAAGTTTGTGTGGTCAAATAATTTCACTACAGCCTTTTTGTGTGAAATTTTGAAAGTAGTCATAAGTACACATAACTTGCAATGCCTTTTGTTCAATTATATTCTTAATGTAATGGCTTTAATATTCAAATTGGGAAGAATAAAATTTGAAACAAACTTAAAAAAAAAAAAAAAAAACAACTTTACTATGGTGTTCCATGTAATCCAGGGAAATAAGAAACAGCATATTCTTCCACCATATTTCCCAGCAGAGCTGAACATCAAAACACCTTCCCCTGCAGTTTATACAAAGACCAGACAGAGGCAAATGCACAAAGTATGACATTAGCCATATTGGAGCTATTAATGGAATAAATGCAGCAGTCAAAGACCCTCTGAAGATAAAAGCATCACTCTCTCCCGTCTCTGGACCTTTGCCCAAATCACAGTCATATTTTCATATTTGTCAGGTTTTTTTTTCCTGTAATCAAAGGGTTTCCTTCATAATAGTAAATAAAAATTAAGTGTTCCTTCTGTGCTTCAAAGCAAAATGGTTTCAGTAGTGATGCACACAGTACAGTTTGCATCTTTCTAAGGAAAGATTTACTGTTTCAATTTCAATTCAAAAATTTGTACTGCTTCAGGGTTAAAAACACTGGGACAAGTAATTATGCAGAAATTAATTTCTTACAAGTGAATTGGTTGTTTTTTCTAATATCTAGGTCTACGTTTGAAATGGGACATATTTACTAATTAATACTTAGAGAAAGGGGCTTTATAATGTAAACATATGTGGAGTGAATGTAAGTCTTGCATAGTCTACAATAAAATCATGTTAAAAACTTCCACTTAGAATGTTAACTAGACTTGGCCTTAAAATCCTTTCTGCAGGAAAAGTAACTGAACTAGTAAGGACAGTTATGTCAATCATTGATTTAACAGACTGACAGTTACATCAATTATGACAATCTCAGATCTTACACACAATCCACAGAGTTTCAGTACAAATCTCAGCTATTGTTGTTTGAACTAGAACCAAACTTTAAGCAAGATATCTGGTCTAGTTTTAAAAATTGCAGAAGCCTTGACATGGGAACAAGTTACAGTGGAACAAAGAGTTACTATGCATCAGAGCATCATGCCGCCAGTCCATGAACTTATCCTGGCCCATGACAAATTCAAGATAGTTTACATCCTCTGAGAACTAACCTCATTCAAATTACTTTGTGTTTGCTGAAGGCTAAGTGGGCATGGACTATCAGCATGAATGAGCTGACATGTAATAAGTTCCAACACCGTTGCAATTTGACTTTTTCCCTAGCCCTAACTGGAGCACGGGAAATTATTTCTGTCATTATGTTTAAGATTGCCATCATGTTCAAGATTCCTCTTCGATTCAAAATCTTATATGTACTTACTTACGGATGACCTTACCTAATATCGAGGGATTTTACTACATCTCAAATCAGTTACTCTAACACTTGACTCTAAAAAGCTGGCTCAAGATCTGTTAGAAATGAGGACAAAAACTAAAAGTATTTGGACCTAAGAAGACAATGCTTTCTTTAGCTGAAATAGGAATGGCAATTAAAAGCTTTGGTAGTCAAACTAAGCCCTGCTGTCGTCATTGCCCAAGGAAGTCTGCTGTCTTAAGGCAAAGATGAAGTGTCAGAGAGAAGATAGATATACCAAAGTTACAAACCTTATCTCATTTTTTCTGTGTCATGTTTCATCTTACTGTGATTGCACATAAAGTGAAATTATAAGCTTAAGTGGTATTCTTCATTTTCTAACTGTTAGAAGAAGAAAAAATGATAAAGGAAAAAAAAAAGAAAAAAAGAAGAAGAAAAAAGAAAAAGTGTTGCTGGCATATAGTAGACCTTCAAATCTCTTTTGGATTCCTTTTCCACATACTGCAACAGTGAGCTATTTTCCGTCCTCCCACTCTCACCCAGAAGCAATGTCTGCTTGTCACTTAGATAGCTGCTCATGAGAGAGATCAGTAGTAACAAGTTGTTGATTTCAATATTTAATTTATTGCCAAGTAGAAGCAATAAGCAAAATTCTATTTGACTATGAGCAGTCGGCAGATTAAATAGCACCACAAACAAGCCTGTACCCTTTAAGTGTAACTTAACCACACCTTACAGCTCTTTTGCTTTATGCCGCAAGCCTTTACATAATGAATATATAATAAAGCTGCAATTTCTCTCCACTGGCCTGGATATCTAGATCACTTGACATAATATAGTAGGACTGTTTCTTGTTTGCTAAATCTACAATTCTTTGTTATTAGCAAATTTGTAGTACACTTGGTGACACACCATGACCAAGGCTAATCAAGTTGGCTTTTCCATCGCACATATCTTTTTGGGGGCCTAAAGTCAGTACCCTTCTCTGATAAAAGGATGAAAGGACTTTTCAGATCTCAAAGACTTGCAGAACATACCCAAGTGTGTAGATACAGGACTTGGACAACACATATTACGCATTTTGAAAGGATTTATCAACTGTTATGGACCTCTTTCAGTTCAAGAGCTTCTGGGAGGGAAGTGCAATGTCAACTATCCTTATAAATTGGGACTATTTACAGCTACAAGTAATTATGTTTGATAATTTCTTTCAAACTCGTAGGTGTGTCTCAGCTCTAACACAGCAAGAGATTATATTTTTAAACGATTAGTTTTCTCATCCTTTCTGAAAGTTATATCAGGTAATGGATATTATTTTTGGTCTGAACTCAAGAATGACATTTATTTGAGAGTTCAAACGCTTCTCGTTAGGAGTATTATTCAATCAATACTAATTGTACATTTTAGTAATAAGCATGAAGCTTCTGAGCTGCAGTTCCATTCAACTCACAGTGCTCCCTGCAGTTCACCAAAATGCATTAAAGAAAAACCATTTTTACCGCTACCTGGACTAAAGCTAAGATCCTTAATTTTATTTGCAAAATAAATGACAAATCATGAATATGAGCGAATATGTATTAAAAGTTTTCAATCCATAGAAATTTTCTGCAGATCTGATATGAAGGCACATTTAGCATTGTTAATGGTGTACGCTTCTCACTTTGGTTGTAGAAAAAAACAAAGCTGAGGTCCACATAATCTCTGCAAGTTCTCACTCCAGCAATAAATTCAGGAAGATAAAAACAGGGACAATGAGAAAACTGAAGTGCAATATTGATGGAACATTGCCAGTACCTCCTTTCCTTTAAGTCGAGATCTTTTGTTCAAGCTCCCCCGCTGCTCACTGCTAGAATAAACTGCCTAGACAAGTTCCAAGCCTTCAGGTGTTCTACAGGCCAAAGACAATATTTTAAATACCACTCCAAAAACACCAACAATGTTATTAACTTATGATTTTATCATGAGTCTCGGGATATTTGTTGATTTTTTTTTTTTCACACCCCAGTTTCCAGAGTCATGCAATGACAAGAAAAACTCACCTGTTGTATTAAATGAAGAGGGTTGTTGGAGATGTAGCCATAATCACGCTACCATGTTCCTTACCAGCTTTGGGTTATGAAAGGAATTAAAATTCAGATCAATACAATGCACAATACAAATATCTAACCACAAACAGACAAAAGAGATCTGCAGTAAGCAGTGCTCAACTCTCAGTCTCCTACAAAAATACAGATGGAAAAATGTTTTTTGGCCATTGGTGCTATTTGATCATTGCCAACAGCTAGGAATCTAGCAGAATTCTTAACTCATGAATACTTCCCCAAATTTTCTGTTAGTTTTCCTTAAACTAGAATTACTATTTTCTTTCTTTTCTTTTGACTGAGCTTCTGCCAGACAACTTACTTTTGTGCATCAACCAGCCCTCAAAAATATAGTGACAGACTGCTCAGACCATCACAGAAGAAAAAAGCTCATGGTGATAGGATTCTGACAGCAACAAGCCTGTAGCTCTCTATTCCTGATGGATTTTTGATGCCAGGAGAGTTCCCCTAAGAGAGAAGAACTTCTTTAAACTCCCTGGGGATATGTTTTGCAGGAAAGGAACATCTGAAATCAGATTTGTCCACTGAATCAACAGTACTAAAAGTCTGTTCAAACACTGTAGCAAACACATGACGTACAGCACAGCCAAATAACTTTACTTTATAAATCATATCGTTTTCATTTCCTGAATTCATAACCACAGTGATGCAATGATGGAAACTTTTGTATGTTTATAAGTTAGATGACCCACAATCGTTCCCTACAGTAAGCACTAGTAATTTCTGACTATTAAAATAATTGTTATATTCTATTGCTACGATTTGCTTAACATTGCAAGCCAGTTTTCTATTTAACAAACTGTATTACATTGGCAACAAGATTTCTTACCTTAGCCAATGGTATTGGATGTGATTAATTTCTAACATTCTTTTTAGAAGTCAAAATAAACATCTACTCAATTTTCTTTGTTTGCCATCTCAACATCCTAAGCAGGCTGGCCTTCACATAAATTCATGTTGGTTGTCCCTAATTAACTTTTTCCTTTTAAATGTTTGAATTACATCCAGTTAGAATCTTTCCCTTAAAACTTCCTTTCATCTAACATTAATCCCCAATTGTTATATTTCATTCAAATGACAATCTTACATTATATTTTAAATTAAACGTTCAATGAAAATAGACTGTTCAGACTAACAACAAAAGTTCTTGATGTGGCAAATAAAGACAGGAAAAATTAAGATACCCTTTACAATACTCTATATACAAAGTACTGTGCGATAGGATCAGATCTTAAGACACTGCCACATCTGATCAAGAAAGCTAATGTGTAAGGTTGTAGAATATTTACAGTGAATGGCTTTGGGATATTATTTTGTGATCCTTTTCTTCTTCTTAAGTTACTCTAGTCTCAGTATTCTTGTTCTGGTTAGATGTAGAACTTAATTTGCTCTCTCAGCTTCTGCTATAGATGTTTCACCTGTGTAATTAGCAAAACTGCCGAAAAGATACATTGCAGATTTTCTCAAAGAGATTTCCTTGAAAGGAAAGCAAAGCTGTGCATTTCTAGAATAATGCACAAACTAGCTGTGCAAGGTTGGATTCTATTCTGCACACTGCTAATATTTACGCATCCGCTTCACACCTCCAATGTAGTAGCTGCTTTCCAGACACTTGAGAAGGGCAGCCTGTATCTGTCAGATGACAGATCAAACTAGATGTGCCATTTAAGCAAAATAACCACAGAATGGCTTCCTGGAAGTAACAACCATGTTACAAGGCTCGACGAATGAGACGCAATGAAATTCTGTCTATACAATCTGCTTCATCCATTTCTTTTCATAATTAACTGTAATCTTTGCATCCTATGTCTCATACTTAATTTGTTTAATTGGCTGATGTCTAGGATGGCCTCCAGCTGTCTAGACCATTGAACTAAGAATGCAACCCTTCACTAGCTCAAAGTATGCTGCCCAAATTTCTGGTCCTCAAGCTTACATGAGCAGTTACTCACAGTGCTTTCTAGTTTGTCTTTGTAAGGTATTTCCTGTTCTACTTGTTTTAACAGCCTACCTTTTACTCTATCCAAGAATTACCTGACTACCATATTTGCCATAAATATACATCTGTTTTGCCAACAATTAATTTTTTTTTTTTTTTAGTGTGGATCTTTCACTATTCTGTTCTTTTATTTCACTTACAAGGCATATTTTATGTCCTTCCATGATAGTAATTACATCATTGTGTTCATTTGCGTTAGTACAATGAAATATACACATCTTCCTTCCTCTCTCGCATCGTAGTTTTTGTTTATTATGTGTGTATGACCCCATGGTATAAGAGTAGAAAAATTTTGCATATTTCATCTTAACTTTTCCATGCACTGTCATGGCTGGAAATTTTACAATGTGTATGCTTATTTTCTAGAGTCAGTTCTCTGTTGCATGAACATAAATATTCATTTAACCTAGATGTCTAAGAACTTGGTAGTTTTATAACATCCATTATCATACATTTCAACTTTCTCAGCCAAAACACATGTTTTTGCCTTAGTTCCTAAAAAACTTCATATATTTTTCCACTTTCTAACATAGAAAATAAACTGGGGCTGTGTACTTGGGGCTTGGGGTATATGATCCAGCATTCTCACGGCCTCATTTCAGAATTTACATCAACCAATAGTTACTTTGAAATGCCAGTCCCTGAGCACTTAAAAAAGATTCCATGATAAGGATCTAAGGCAAATTAGTTCTCTTTCTCTCTCTCTCTCTCTCAATCTCTCTCCAGCAGAAAAGAGACTTCATCTGTCTGACTCTATCCCCTAAGTAATTTGGCAGAGGAGACATGCCTCCAATATATTAAACCTCTGAGTTTCATGAAAATGAACGAGTGCAGAGGACCGTAATCCATTAATGGACCCACTCTCTAAAAGAATGCAGCCCAGATCCAATCCTCATTAGTAACTAGAGAACCCACAGAGGAATGCAACAGTGTACACACTTTAGCTACGGAAAAGCCTCAGATAATCCTCAGATCAACTGTAAGACTCAAGTCCATTAGAAGTCCGTACCTTATGGAACACTTCCGTCCAGACTGTCTCATCTTCTCATTGTTAATGTAGCATCTGAGGATTGCTCATCTCCTCTCTTGCTTCCATCCTTTCTGTCTGCCTATCTATACTGTTGAATGTTTTGGAAGTTATTTTCTAGGATTTCTATATCCATGAAGCCAGTTACCCTTCTGTATGTCTCTCCCTCCATCACTAAGCAGTAAAACCTCAGTCAAGTTTATAATCAGTTTTCCTTCTGCTTGTTTTTTTTCCTTTTGATGATATCTGCCAGATCTCTTTATATCCTTTCCACCCAACTCCCCACAAGTTAGGACTTCTGTTTTATCTAAATTTTCGTACTTCCCAATTACATTTACCAGATTTAAAATCTATCTTTACGTGTCCCTGAGAGCCCATCATTTTTTCTTCCAGATTATTCTTTCTATTTGATCCTTCCCACTCTTCCGTTATCTCCATATATTGTCAACATCTTTTGGACAGCCTGTAAAGGGATTACTCACTTTCATGACATTGTTATTTCTACTTACTTAAAAGTACAAGCTTACCACATGTTAATTGTGCAATCCTCCCCCCTTCAGTTTTAGTCATCTCTTTCTTCTTTCTTGGGCCTCTGCATAGAGTTATTTCCTCTTTACATTTCACATGTTCTCCTTACTAACTTTTTCAGCTAAAAATTCAGACACTACCAGTAAATAAAACTAACAAGACACGTCTGATGTCTGTTAAGAAAAAAAAAAAGCTCAACCTCAGTCCAATACTGTATCCAAGATATAAATTATTCTAGTGAGGTGAACGGGGTGGAGAGATATTTTAAAAAATAGCGACTGCAAACATCCTGGCTCCAATAATGAAAGCAGAAGTGTAAATCTCAGTACTTTTCTGAACAAGATCAGCTGAAATGCATAAGAAAACCTAAAAAATTTACACTCAGTCAGTAGCAACATCTGAGCATATATAGAAAAAGAAGCTCTCAAGCTTCTTGTTATCCTCACACATAATTATCCTCAAAATTCCAGAAGTTTACCGCTTACTTTCAGAAAGTCAGTATTTATGAATAGTTGGTTTAAAAAATAACTTGAACAAACAACAGACACACACACATACAATAACTAAAACCAGAATGCCTCCAATCAACACAAAGAAAATAGGAGACAAACTAGTGACATGCAAAAATCTAAGTCTCTAATCTTGTATAAGAACATCACATTTGATCAAAACTGCAAAGGTATTTGAATTGCAAAGGATGTGATGAGAAGAAGAACTGGGAAAAAGTTCATAGTCTGACCACAGCAGTATTGGTAAAGTAGTCAACAAAATATGGACTACAAAACTCAATGTGACTTTTTACTACATTCTTGCAATAATTAGGAATATAGAAACAGAACTGAAAGTAGCAGAGAGCCACAATATTTATCTCATACTATAATGAATAATCATTTAAATTAAAACATTGCAAGAAAGAAGATGTAACAACATCATACTAGAAAACAAGCCTATATTCAATACCAATTTTGTTCACAGTATTTTATGTGTTTATTATATATATATGTAATAGCACAGCCCTTCATAAGAATAGTTTCTTCCATAGGAAGAATGGGGCTTTCAAATCTGAAGTTGCAAAGTGAAACTATAATAGTACTCCTAATTCCTCTCTAAAAATTAAGCCATTTACTACATGACAAATGNAAAAGTAGTGGAATCACTGGACATTACCTATGTAAACAAGAAGTATGGAAGTATAAAACCTAAGATCCTGCATCTGCAGCTCTATGAGATGTCAAGTTCCCCAGGTTTCAAGGGAACCAGCTGGGAACACAGTGAAGGAAGGAAGCTGCAGATACAAAAGTAAGCATAAATAAGAGTGTTCAGACATTGAAAGAGCTTGCCTGCCTATAATATCAAATCAAAAGCAGTTTCAGGACATAAAACATGGCTGGCATGCAAGTCCTGGTAGCTCTGAATATTACTACCACACTTTGAATTTCCTTTGAATTAGGGGGTGACTCCCAGTGGCTGCTTTTCAAGATTCAAAGCTTTATTTAGTTTAGATAATTTTCATATATTTTTTAAGGCAGCTGAAGTCCCTCGAGGAAAAATTGCCAAGTATACTAGTCAGTTCATCATCTGGGCTCTCTACCATATGGAAATACAGATAGAATCTAAATGGATAACTGACTTTCTCCAGATGCTTTTGGAGTTAGTCCTGAATGGTAACTAACTATTCCTGATTATCATGGTGAACATAATGGACAAAATAAACCAGAAAGAGCAAAAAATTATACCATCAAGCCTAGCACTAATAGAAAAGATAAACAGTTCAGAATTGTGTGTGTTTTCAGGAGCTGCTGAGTACTACATACCTATATTTTTTAGGCATCTACTGGGTATTTTCCAATTTAACAACCTGGCAATTACTTTAGACCTTTGTAGGTTTTCCTTAAATTTCTGTACCCTTGGACTCAATACAGTAATCTCTTTTTCCTCAAGCCAATTTCTATTCAAAGCAACAGTATAAACTAGAAAATGTTTTCCAAATATCAAACTGGAAGAAAATGATCTACAGTAATTATTATCAGAATTACCCTAGTGCAGCTCAAGAAAACTAATTGCTCTCAGTTTTGATCGTTTCTGAAGAGCTGAAAGTAGCTAGGAAAACAATATGATGAATTTATTACAAATAGAAAGAACATAATCATTGCTCTCCAGTATTCATAGGGGCTGTTTTGCCAAGTGACTCTTTCTGTGACTCTAAAGTGGACATGAGAAGTAGAGAATGCCCCTCCATCTGCTAAAACTGTATCTTATGTGAAAAATATGCACGTCACAATAACACAAGGTGGTGGGTGTAGATTTTTTTCTACAGACAGATAATGTCTATATGGACATCATGAGAAGCTGGCATTTAGATCTAAATCCTAAATTCTATGACATATGTTTTTATTTTGAGTTTTTCCCCCTCCTTGCTTCAAAGCACTGGCAACAGAAATTGCATCAACAGATTTTTGGCATAGCCATGACAGATCCCACATTACAATGAAAAAGAATCCCCCCAAAACCATGTGTGACATTTTCTTTTTAAGATCAATGAAAGTCCAGTGTGTCAAAGATATGACATATCAGATTCTCAGTATTACTGAATTGAATGCATAAAAAAACCAAAGTCTTGACAGCAGAAGACTACTAAGACTGCAGACCAAAGATTTAAGATTCAGAGGGATCATCAGATCATCTGATTTGACAATCTTCACAACACACTTGTAACTGGTAACTCATGGACCACATCCTCCTAGGATTCAGAAAACTGGCGCTACAAGATACATGCAACACTTCTGTTTCTGAGAGGTACAATCAGATACTATCCAAAAGTAAGTGTGAGGCATGGGAAGGCTGGAAGAGAAACAGCAGGGAGAACGGAAGCAAAGTAATTTAACATACTTTCGCTAACGTTAGCGTCTCATGTCAGCTTATTGTACAAACACACACACAGCCATATTTTAGGTTGCCACGGTAACAGGCACCAGATTAAGAAATTTTCACCAGATTTAGTTTTTTGTTTGAAAGAGGAAAAAAACAGTGACTGTCACGAATTCCCTAGTGTATTCTCTACATTGCATAAACAGAAAGCCAGGTCAGAAAACATATTTAAAGTTTGGGCTGTGTATATGTGTATATGAATAAGCCATATCTTTATCCCAAGGTACTTTGCCTGACCCTTAAAAATTGCTGTTTAGTTTCACAAACAAAGTGCTATTGTTTCAGAAGTGTAGAAAAGAAAGAGATGAGTACATAGGGGCCTCTTTCAGTGCACATACATCACCTAGAAAACCTTACTAGAGCTGTAAGAAAAATGGACCAGGACAAACGGCATATCTGAGAAAAGCATTCTGCATATATGTGGTTTCCCGCCATGAACCAAAGTGATGGCTTTTACCAGCAGTCAACTGTTGACTATGAGCATGTCACTAAAAGAAGAGAAGTAAAGGTGCCAAGGACGACGTGCTCTACTAAGCATACAACCACTTCACTGCAGCGTTTCTCAAACTTTGTGAAAGTGCATGGTGTTTTAGCTCATCAAATCACACTATCACCTGAGGAGCCATATACAAATACAACTTCCAGGGTCACAACATTAAAAACAGAAAGATGTGAAGAGCAGTGTTTTTCACACCACCCCAACTTTGGTATTTACAGTACCAAAAGAAAAATAGTCATTTTGCGTATGTTTTTTTTTTATTACTATTATTTTTTTTACAATATCATAAAACAAATTTAAGCATTTTCTAACACTCTACAGGCAATTTTGAGCCCTTTTGTGATTCCATCAGGAACTAAAACATCATCTAGGAGTATTTGCACTATACTAGCCACTGTGTCAATGCCTAGAGAATCTAACTGCTCAGAAATTTTTCTCTGTGAAAAGAGAGAATCTACTTTACCTATCTTTGCCTTATTTACTTATTTCAGGTAACTCAAAATTCCTGGAACATCTCATTTCCTAAACAGAACTGAAAATAACAATGTTGGTACTTATGCATTATGATAACCTCTAGTTTTAAACTTGGAGCTTATAAAAGCTTATTAAAACTCTATTGTCAATTATCCAGCATGAAATTCTTCACTTCTCTTTGTCATTATTATTTTTTTTTTAATTCAATCAAAGACAGTTCTGGACATGGCTTTGTTTTGTTTCATATAGTTTAAAAGGGAAACACTGTGATATAAGGACAGATAAAGAGATATGAGCTGCAAAAGAAACATAGGTTGATTGGAAGACTGGCAATCGTATTTACAAATAACACTGATAATTAGATTTTAAGAGGGCTGACTAATATAGTTAAAAACCTTTCATATATTTGCATGTTTCAGTGCTACTTTACATACATTATAAGGGTAATAAACTTAAGTAAGCACAGAGACTAGTTAAGTAGATACACAAATGAATATCCACGCAATGGCAAGATCAATTCAGGGGTGTAAGAAGTATGTGACCAAACATAATCATATTTTCAGCACGCTTAATGAAGTGTCTGTCATGATAAAGGATACAAAAAACTTACCTTGACAAAATTAATACTGCAAAATGATAATTAGTACTAAAAAACTCTTCAGAACAACTTTACACTTAATGCAAAGAGACTGAAGACTTACTCTCAATACTACATTACCAAACGTTCAAACACAAACCAATAACTGTGCACGTTATTTGAGCGAGACTTGTACAAGTTGTACCACAAAGTATTTTCCTGCTATATAAATTCTAGAAATAGCTGAGAGGGTCCTTGTTTCTATACCATGCTCTCTAGATCCAATTTATTCAATTTGCAATCATGAGCTTAAATCCAATAATTCATTCTCTATGCTATGTCATGAAAATCTGAAGCTAAAACTTCAGTCTGAGTACTATTCTCAAAGCAACTGGGGTTACTTCAATTCAAAAAGGTAAAAAAGGAGACATTAAGTTTGAGGTACCAGTAATTCCAACCAAGGCTGGAATTTCACAGCTTCAGTATGATCTTCTCTTGCTGTCCATAGGTCAGAGAAATTCCCTAAGATCCGGGGCAAACTGTGTTAAGTGACTGACCTTCAGCAGTACAAATGTCAAAATGCATGTTAGGTTTGTGTTGATCCTTTAGGTTTAACAGGAAAAGCAATCAAAGAAAAGCTACTCATTTTATTACAGGGACAAGCAGATGCAACACTGAGCACATTACAAGGAATAGATCTGTTGAGTAAGGTGACATTTTTACATAGTCACTTTTCAAAGTAGAACTACATTTTAAGGGCTTTTGCATATGTTTTACCTAGAGACCTCTGTGATGAAGTGCCAATATCAACTTCCCTTTCTCTTTAGTTGCCAGTTTTATTTGATTTTTTTTTTTTTTTCAGATATGTGCCAACCAGTTTCAACTTGTTTAACAACATTTTTTTAAAATCAGCTGCCTTGCTGGAATGTTGAACTTATGCATGTGTGGGTGTGTTTTAATACATGCAAAAAATACATTAAAGCAATATAAAGGGTCTGGTTTAAGCTTATAAAAGCAAAGACATTAAGCAGTAACGCAAAATATTGAAGCAGACACCTCTTCACATATCGTAATACCTTAGAAAAACAACTGCCTAACTTGCAGACAAAGTGTTAGGCAGAAGTGTTAGTGTTCATTTAATGCACATGGTTTATATGGTTGAACTGTAAAACCAATAGAATATTACAAGCCATCTTATTATTTAATGGAAGAATTTATGTTTATAAAATATTTCATCCTCAAATATCATTATATGTAATAAAATTATGTAATGCAATATATTTGATGACTGCTAGTCTGTGTAGTGAAGTTCTTTCCAGCTACATTATTTAGTAATATGTTAATGAATGAGTGTAATCGCGCAAAGGAATAAGACCAGTATGTCAGATTTGGATATACTAATAAAGGAACCAAAGCCGCACACTCCTCTGGGGAAGCATTATGATTTCTCATTTCCTAACAAAGTCAGCTTTGGGCACAAAATCTTGCCTGTTTCAGGCCTAGACCTCTAAGTTGCTCTAACAAGTAATTAGACATCCCTTAGGAAATGTCATTTGTGTTATCTGACCTCTGTATTATATTGTATCTAAAGAAAAAAAAAAAAAAAGCTATAGGATGCGAATAGTTTGTGGACCCTTACATAAACCTAATGACAGACATGGTTCTGCAACAGTATACCCTGCCACCTAATGCTGGTGTTCACACTAACTTTAAATTCTTGTACTTAGCTCAGCATCTAAAATTCTGGGAATTCCTGAACTGTGGAGCTCCCACCTCAGCTACTATTTTACAGCTACTTTGTAGGTCCCACAGCAATAAACCACAGAGGTTGATAAAACATTAAACAACAATTTTACAATGTTGCTTCTGAAAGCATGCTACTTTCCAAGCAGACCTTTCTTGCTTACTTGGATTTCTTTTTGATAACTGGTAAAATACCAACTTGCTGTAAGACTCATCAGGAGAGAAAGAGAGAGAAGAGTTCATGGGAAGTTTTGGGAAAAAATCTTGTAAGATTTTGCAGCTATAACATAGCCACTTTAGGACAACTGGATGATCAACATCACTTCTAGAAAGAGCGGCTGTTTGTCTAACTCCTATCATTTGTTTGTGTGTGACTTCTAATCCGCTAGCACAGTAGCAAGCTCTTTTGCAAAAATAAGTACGAACCCACTGAGAGTTTAACCCCTCCCTATATAAAGGGAACTATTCAGAAGAAACTTATTCTTCTCTTTGAGGTCTCTTTGTGCCACATCGATGCTATCTGAATATTTTCATTGTCTCTGAAGTATGGTCAGAGGCTTCTGATCTTCTCTAATGACTTTGATTTCTACATTTTTTTCCAATATGTCTTCTGCAGCAGCTGCCTGAAAGAAATTCTGAAGCAAATTCTTTTGTTGCTTTAAGTGAATTCCCCAGTTTTCACATGAAAAGTAAACAAAAACACCTGCCTGGTCTTGACTTTTGGAACATCACCACTGATTACACCTGCCTAATCTGTTTTAATGATTTTTTGAGGGGAGAGAGGGAGGGTCCTGCTATTTTTAAAAACTTTTCCATTATGTGAAAGGAATTAATTTCTTTAAATTAAACTCTTTCATTAAGTAGAGGGTATCTTGCATCAAAGGCAGTTTAAGAGTCCTCCAACTCAGTAACTCTGCTTGCCTCTGCCTGCCTCACCAGAAGAGTGAATATGAGAGGAAATAAATGATTAAGCTTGTCTAAACCTGATTGAAGACACATGGACAAAATGAAATGGTAGTCTGTGGAGTGCTTTCATGGTTTTTGTTGTTGTTTGTTTGTTTGTTTGTTTTTCTTTTCCTGTCAGTTACTCAACAGCGGATCCAGAAAGTAGTAACTTGAATTTTACTCATGCAGTAGTACTTCAGCAGAAGTTCCTGCCACATGGAGTTTATAGGAAGGTCTCAGGGGATGCAAACCAACTAGTAGTTGGTCCAAATTGGCCAACCATGTTTACACACCTTCTTTTTTGTAAGAAACAGAAAGTTCCCTCAAACAGTCCTTAATGATTCTAGAAACTGACCTAGAAAGTTGAAAAGATAATATGCCAATAAATGAAGTGTTAATCATAAAAAGTTGTGTATGCTGCCTGTTAAGAGTAGTAAAGCTCTCTACACTGTTATTAAAAAACACTTGAACACTCAAAAACTCATTACATAGCTTAAAAGTAAGAGGAATTCCCGTAATGTTATACACCCATTCTGATTCCATGTATTCTTAGTTGTTACTTGTCTTTATCAATCTGGGGTTCATTTTTTGTGGGCCAGCTTAAATGTTTATGGCAAACTGCAGTATTTGATGAGTGTGGATGCACACCTCACAGCTCTGGCATAGTGGAGGGCTGGTGGTAAGACCACTCTATTGGTATGAACAACACTAGTGACATTTGGTCCTCATACCTGCTCATAGGAACAACCAACACACCAGGCACTTGTCCACCAGCACACTCCCAAAAGAAGAATTTGCAGCTACCCATTAACCACTGAACAAATGTCAGACATCTGCGTTCAGCTTTGTACACTGATGGTAGCTAAGTCATACACTGGCTTTGGCATGATATTTGAAAATTTCCTGCCAGTTTGGCCACTTGAATTTCAGTTACTTGAGCACAATGCTTTCTGCAACATTCCAGCATGCAAAGGCACATTACCATCTGACCTAAAAACATTCAAATGAAGCACTTTGTCATCAGAGCTATAATTCAATTGAAATCAATTATAAAGCCTCAGAGAGTAACCCACTTCCCTGATAAAGAGAGCAGACTAAAATGGTTTTAGCTCCATTGGACGTCTTGCCATAGGTATTAGAGGACAACACTGCCATTTCACAAAACAACTTTCCTTTATGTTAGTTGATTGTAATTTGGTAAAACTACTTCACCATACTAATTTAAAATTTATTTATCTGATAATTATGTTCCTTTGACCAAGAATATGGCCACTCATCACTTAGTGTCAAAAGTAACTGAAGCCACACTCAGCCTCTCTCCTGTTGAAATATAATGTCACATGTAACACGTAGTGTGTTTCTCACAAGAGTAGTATCTAATCCTCATGTAAATCAATACATTTATTACTATCTTCTTAACACTACTGTAAACAATACAGCTATGACAAAATAAAAGATCCCAGATACAAGAATTGAAAACATAGAAGGTTCAGATACATTCCACTCCTGGTTATGTCACAGACAGCAATAAGCAAAGATGTTCATCATAAACAACTTTTGGGTTTGTTTTTCTGTTTTAATGCAATGCATTAAAATGAATTAATTGACATTTAAATGGTCAACTTATTTTTTCTTAACTACAGATTACTTCTCAAAATTACATTGTTTGCAATAGAGTGAACTGCTTATATTGGTTTATGCTTAATACTATACTACATAAAAATACACTTATTTTATATGAGAGAATGTAAAAAGTAGGGAAATAAAAAACTCAAATGTTCATGCCACGCAGATCCTTTACTTTTTCTAATTTATACTTGTGCCTTCAAAATATGTAGCTTATGCATTAAGTTAAATAAACAAAGCTAGATGAATTAAGACCTGTTTTTGTGGATCTCAAAAACGAGTTCAAGTATCAGCAACTTGCCCTTTGTTAATGAATACAAGATACTTCCCACCTGCCTCCATGGACACCTTACTTTGACTCTTGAAAACAAAAACTATTTTCAGTTTCAGCAGAAGATATTAGGTACTCAGAAACTTTATTTCTATTGGCCAGGTTTCTAAAACAATGTACTTATTTTTGAAAACTCTGATCATTGTTATTCAAACATTTTTTTTAACCAAGTGGCAAATATACTGAACAAACTGCTGAAGATTCACCAGGGTCACACACAAAAAAGAGTTCTAGGATGGATTTGCTAAAAAAGGAAATATTTGGAAGGGGTGGAGGGGAAGAACCTCTAGAAAGAATGAGAGTGAACAACAGATGGTAGATAAAGAAGGAAATAATCCATAAAATCTCTCTGCATAAATAAAATAAGACATACTTTTCCATGAAGGAGCTCGTAGCACTCTTCCTACTAGACAAAACATTGGCATTGTAGCTGTGGTGGAAAATTAACAAAACCAAACAAAACAGAACAAGCCTGAGACCAAGGTACTCAGCACAGACTTGACTGAGAATCTCAACTGTTAAAGAGGCCAGCATTTATAAGAAAGAGCATATTTTCCTCTGAACAACAGTATCTTGGAAACACCCTCAAAATTATAGTCAAATAGTAAAATTTTATTAGAAAGCATTTATGCATCTTCTTAAGACAGTAGCTGATAACTCAAAAAGTAGTGAAAATGTTACCACCAGGTGATTACAAATGAAATGAACAGAAACAAAAACTGTGTCACTAGGGACAAAAGTACCTGATAAGCCCATTGCATTACTACAATATGAGTAGTAAGAAAGAAGTGTTACCTCTCCTCACAGATAATGCTCATTTCCATGCTATGGTATTTTAATTTAAGGGAAAAAAATAAAAGATTGAACAATTACTTGATAATTTGTTGAATAAAAGTTTCACAGCATTACCAGATGCAGTTTAAAAGTCTTACTCCTATTTTTACTGACACACTATAGCAGCATAACAAATTTTAAAACTATGTATTTTTAATTAAAGAAATATTCTTTTGTTTTCAAAGACAGACAACTTTTTTTTGGGAAGACTAAAAAAACAATTCCAAACAATCACTTTATATTTTAGGTAGTGGATTAAAATACTGTCCACATAATAACACGAGTGATTCCTTTTTAAAGAAAGTCCATCGGCTGCAGCAAAAAACACACAAAATATAGGTTATAAAAGTGCATCGGGGAGAAGCAGTGCCCCCACACTGCAGGCAGCATGCTGGGCTCCCCAGCTGCATGCCCACTGCACACAGCCTTTCTGGGAAGGCAAAGGCAAATGGAAAATAGTACCCTTATGGGGATGGAAGAACAGAATGTCTGGGGTAAAACCATTACAAAAAGGAGACAAAAACAGTAAGTAGCAATTATGTAGAATAACCAGAGAGTGGCAGAACTCCCTTAGCTTCCTCAGGACCAATGTGGGTGGTACACCAGATTTAAAATGGGAAGGTAAGGGATTGAAAGGAGGAATGTAAGTCTCTGTTAGTTTTCAGTCAAAACTTCGAGGCAAGTATGGCTGAATAATAGGGTTTGCAAGGATGTGAATATCAACAGCTTGTGAATCATAACGGAGACAACACAGAATCATGCTCATGATATCAACACATCTTAAAATTGATTACTGGAAATCTAAAATACATTTTTAAAATCAAAAGACCAAAGAACAGGCGATATAGTCATTAATATCAGACAAGAATCCACACTTTCAAGAAGCATTGTATAGGAAAATTGGGAATATCAATAACACAAAGTCTGTATAATAAAAAGAGCCAGATCTCCTGGCTTGCACACATGTATGAGAACTGTATCGATCATCTCACAACTCAGCATCTAAACAATCCAGCCTGGACCAATACAAAGTCATGCAAAAATTGGTTTAAAAAGAATAGTCTTTCCCAACTTGGAAGTGAAACAAATTAAACCCATATGCTGTAGAAGAAACAAGTGGTTCCATAAGCAGCTGAATGAGTATAAGTTGGTTTTCTGCAAAATATGGACTTCTACCTTGCACTGATTTGTTGGTATCTAGCACAGGGTGATCTTGTGCTTCCTATTCTGCCACAGTCATTGCATTATCAGGGTCCTTGCTAAATTTATAAAACTTCTAGCAGATGCCATGTTTTTTTCAGGAGAGTACTCAGAGATGTTGAAAGTGGACAAGATTCAGAAGTCATTGCTAGTAGGGCACACAGGCAAGCATACACATGCAGAAACCACGATTACATGAGCTTTGTTTTCTTAGGAAACCACGTTTAAAAACAATTCCTCAAAGGTTACTTATTTTTAAACATAATGATAAGGAAATATCACTTCTGCACTTCTTCAATAACAAGAGTTCCCACCACACTCCTGGGACAAAATTCTAAAAGCATATTTTAGGGATTAGGAAATTTGAAGAAAAAAAAAACCACAAAAACAAACAAACAAACAAACAAACAAAAACTTTCTGTGATTTTCTAGGGCCTGAAGAATTTAATTTCAGGAATAGAGGAATCATTAAAATTCAGAACTGTTTTGGTGCCCCAGAACCCAAGTCCCTTAAATTATCTGAATCCCAATCTCCTCTCTATACTGAGTTAAAAAGAATTGGGGGGGGGGGACGACGACGACGACATTTTAAACAAAAAATGGTTCTTCCTTGCCCTCAGTTAATCAAATGATAGGAATGAGCTTTTGTACAGAATCTGAGAACTCCACTATCAAACTTTCCGTAATTAAATCTTCAGTCATATGGGGACCCTTGGGTTCACAGAGGAAAGCAAAATTATACCAATCACTGAATATATTTTACACCATAATGATCATGTTTTATTTAGTGTACAACTGTAGGAATATCAAAAAGCTCCCAATACTACAATCAAGAGCTAGAAATACTTCTTTCTTGACTTAACTCCAATATTTGGAAATCTAATAAAAGTTAATTCAAGAACTGAGATTGTGGTAGCCTCTGCCACAAAATTCTCATTCCCAACTGGTTTGAAAAAATTGCTAGCATTGTTTTTTAGGTTTCAAAATGTAACATTTCAACTACTGCTTGAATAACTTTGATTCATCTTCAATATTATCTTACAGATAGTGACATGTTTAGACAAAGTTCACTAGTTGCCCAATTAATCTTTTAAAAAGTCTCAACAACAAAATACTTAACACATGAAAGTACACATTAAGACTGCTAAAATATAGATTTCCATTGATTTTAATTATTAATTATCTGTGGTATTTAGTATTGTTTAATCCATTCCCTTCTACCTCATGAGAATCAAAAAAGCATGTGCTAGAAACATAGATTCTAGATACTGCTTTTTCATCTTAAAACAAATCAGTCAGCTGCTGTTGGTAAAGATAATAGCCATAGGCCAAGAGGATGCATCTACATAAACATAGGCAAGCTCAAGGCCCTGCTGTAGTAATAAAAAACTCCAAAATACAAAACAAATATAAGGAAGTATCCAGTAATCACAATCTGAAGTTTGGGGGGAAAAAAAGAGAGAATTATATTGACCCCTAGACAGTATCACCATCTTACTAATAGGAGGGGGGGTGCCACTGATCAGTGTGAGCTAGACTAACACAAACAATTTTGGTAGAGGTTTGGCCACGTAGTCTCAGCTTTAATTTTTCTCGCTCCTCATGGCATGTGCAGTTAGTTATATCAGCAATTTCTTTCAGAACATGCTTCACACACATACTTCATAAAACCAAGGAACCCAGAGCAAAAATGTGAGAGAATTCATGTTTCTTATAAGACATCATAAGAAATGTACCAACTCAAATGTTTAGTATCTTAATGCTTACCTAGCATTATTTGTTCTTCTGCATAGGAAATAAGGTTCAATTACATATTAAGAAAAGTTTATAGGCTAATTTTCTAAAGCAAGGAGTTTGCAACTTCAGACACTAAGCTTAGAAACATATACTCGTGACAAAGCCTTAATAAAGGTCAAAGATTCAGATAAATTCTGCACTTTTGGCATAAGCATTAGGTGTTTTAGAAAGTATTCAAAAGGACTGCAGTCGCTCATGCTCAAGTAAGCTCAATTTATAGTATTAAACACATGTATCCTAGTATCATTAGTAACTATGTTTACATAACAAGCGTGTCTGTCACAGAATATTATAAAACTACTATTACTTATTCAAGGATTTGAATTCCCTAGGAAATTACATGGGGCCAAACGGTATCATACAGTTTTTCGTAAGCGTTTATGGCAGAATTTCAACTACTTTCCTATTAATGAAGTGTCCACAGTTTTTTCTTTCCATGTTTATCTTAAAAATATTAATTTTCAGGAATTAGAACCATGTGACAATAATGACTTCTGCACACTGTCAGAAGCTAAATTCAGTCTTTATAATGAGAGAGATTAATATTAACTTCTGTCAAACTAAATCAGCTAGATTCACAAAATTAGAAAGCTTCTGCAATCAGAGTCACCAACGCTCGAGCCTTTATCAAATAGCCACTCACAGTGCTAAGAGCCAGAGAATACCTATTCTATAAAACATCTAACATGGTATTTTTTTCCAGTTTGAAGTCTGATCAAATAGCAAGTGCTCACTTTCTTACTAACAGGTCAATACTACAATATCTTCAGCTTAACCAAATCATCTCCTGACTGCAGGACCTGGAGCCCTAAGGATTTCTGCACTTCTTTGAAACACCACCAAGGTAAGGCTATTCTTAAAGAATATCGTAAATAATAGTAAAGACTTTATTCCCACATGAATAGCACTAAGTAAAATTTTATTGGGCCTCCTAACTTCACGGTATAGTCACTGACATAATTCAGGGTGTCTTGATTGACAAGGAGGTTCAAGTTTTTACTACACGGAAAACCCATTATTTATTGCATTTTAGAAACACACACCCACTATATCAGATCCACAGTTAATTCCACCTACACTCAAACAGTGTCATGATGATATTTGCATGTGACATTTTAGCAATAGGGAAGTATTAATGTAGGCATGTATAATGCATTCAGGCCTTCTAAATGTGCTCATCTCAGACTCACTAGCAAAGCAAACAGCTCTCCCCAGAACAGCTTTTCTTTAGGAAAATGACAGTTTCATTTGTGTCCCACTCACATTATACAATCACACAAAGTCCAATGAGCAGCACGTTTAAGATAGGGTACATGTGCTATCTCAGCGAAGCTAGGCACTACAGACAGTCATCTGGATGGTTCTTAAGCTCACTCACAAATCTCCCAAATTTTGCTGAGTCGCCTACAGGTGATACAGAAGCAAGTGCGATTACGTGCAGACAAGGGAGGCGAGGGAGAGGATTCGCTACAGTTTGCCAAATTTTTTCTGCAGAATATTTTGTTCCCTCTTTTTTTTTTTTTTTTTTTTTCTTTTGAGGCGAGTGCACAGGTGCCAACTTTTTAAGCCTTGCTGGAAGACAACAGTCCAAAACTGGAAGCTGCTGAACTTGCAAGCGTGGCAAATTGCAGTCGAACTCTGTGGTGCAGGGCTGCAGGGCGTCCTCAGCTGCCGGCAAGCGCCGTGTCCCTGCCAGGGCGAGGGAGGGAGGGACGGCCAGCTGCGGGAGGCAGCCTGGTGACCGCGGGGCCGGTGCTGCCTGCAGCTGAGTCTGCGAGAAGATGACTGATTCCTCAGCCCTGCTGTCATCACCGCCTGTCAGCTCCTTCCCCCAGCATGCCAGAGGTTTCCTCTCCCCACAATCCGCTGGCATAACTGCTCATGTAATTGTTTGCTTACTTAGTTCAGTCAGAAGGATCTGGGACAGCTTCAACATCAGTAGTATTTTTTTCTTAGTTGTAATTTTTATTCTTTTTAAGCCCACAGACTGAACTGGGGCTGGGGAGCGATCACACAGGTTATGCCATGGTGGTGAGTTGCAGCCGGGCCGGGGAGGCAGGCAGGGAGCTGGGGGTGCCACGCAAGCCCCCGGCTCAGCTGATGCAGAACAAGGTCAGCAGCCAGAGACAGGAGGGAGGAAGAGGAGGGGAGGAGGAGGCTGAAGCCCACTGGCACAGACCCCCAGGACTGAGCGCTGGCAGCGCTGCTCAGAGTCTTCCACATGGGGCCAGGCACAGGACTTGGACCCTCAGCTGGGCTGCCAGTGGAGCAGCACCATGTCCCACAGCTACAAGCTGAACATACATCCTCTGTGTTCAGGAGCTTGCAGCTGATCATGTCAAAGAGACTTCCCTATGTTCTTCCCCATCTTCAGCAGCAAACTTCCATCAGCAAGCACAAAAACACACAATTAGCACCTCTGCTGCACCCAGGTAACTTAAGTGACAAACACTTTTCTGATCAGTGGCTCTAATGTTTTATAGAGCACTTTATTTTAAAAGTATGATCTAATATATTGTGAGATTTGGGACGTTGTGTTACTATGGTTATAGGCTCCTCTGCTTTGTTCCCCTTGCAGGCAACAAATGAAAAATAGAGCAGGAGATCATACTGTTCATGGATATTAACAGGTCCAACACTAGATTCTCTTAACATAATGCTCTCTCTCCATAGCCAATGCAGGTTTATTAAATGTTAGAAGAAAATAAATGGTTCTGTGTAGATATGCCAGGGGATAAGCTTATTTTTGCTAATTGAGATGGAAAACTTTTGAGGCCCAGTTCCCACCTTAGGCTGCTTACTAGGTAACTTGCCAATCTTTAAAGCTGTTACAACTAGATTTATACTACTTTGCCAGACAAAATACACAAGGAATTAACTGGAATGATCACAAATGCATTCTTTTTAAAAAAAAATAAATAAATAAAAATGTAACTTACCCAGTTGCCAGAACTATATTTAAAATAAGAACATCTACCAAGCGTTTTATATGGCCCCCATAACTGCTGTGCACCTATCTGAAACTAATCAAAACAACTAGAAGTCTATTTAGGAATATGGTTGGGAGACACTTTAATCCATAAATAATATATGAAACTGCCTAGGGAGGATTTTAAAAAGGGTTTTGTTGACATGGGTAAGAAATTTTGCACTAGTGAATAGAAATAGTTGAAAACAATGCAATCTTCTTTGGATAATAGATCATTTTATTGTCCAGTATAAGTATTGTAAAGCAAACCAAAGAGACTCAAATTATTGGCTCAGTTTAGAAATTATAACATTGAACAAATCAAAGTCGAAAAATAAAAGCTCAAAACAATACTGGGAGATGAGAGGTCTGGTCAGGTTTTAGACAGACTATCCAAACAGCTGGAAAAGATGTTGATTCTCTGAGGGAACTTTGTAATGTATTTGACTCATGTTTTTGTGGAGCTGTGGATTATCCTGAGGGGTTTGAAAGGAGGAACATATGCCAAGAAGTTAAGAACATTATCTGGAAAATGATAGTATTTTACTAGTTTTCCAAGATAGCCAGCAAGAGAATGAAGAGAAGAGAGAAGAGAGAAGAGGTGAGAAGAGAGAAGAGAAAAGAGAGAAGAGAGAGAAGAAAAAGTAAAACAATAATTGATGGAGTGGTCAAAGTAAGAGCTTATCTATTGATGAAGGGGATTCTTTTGCTTTGTCTTCACCAAATACAAGTAAGGCCCATGTTTTCAAAAACCATGTTTTCATTTCAAAACATGTTTTCAAAATCAAATCAAATTTAAAAAAAATTATCCATTTCTTCCTAATTTTCACAATCAGTCCACTTACATCCATTAACATGATAGAAGAGAAATAAAATTCATCATTAATACAGCTCACACTGACTTATTTTTTTCAAGCCACATATGTGCTACATGTTAAGGGTAGTCTGTCACCTACAACATGTGTAATACTGTCTTCACAAGTAAATCTGTTTTATAATGATTATGACTTTATAAACTATTTATTTTTAGAGATTTGCAATATGCTCTCTCTCACTATTTTCAAGTACTTTATGAAACTGGTAATTATGTAGATATTTTGTTTCTTTCTGAAATTCCATGTTGTCTTAGATGCCAGCTTTACATCATTATAGACGTGGCTAGAATGGCTCGCTACATCACTTTTCCAGGCAAAGTTATGGTCTTCCCTTAAAAATGGCAGCTGAATTTTGTGAGATGTCAAACCAGAATGCATATTGTGTGTCTGGAAAATTGTTAATAAAGGTAAATATTTGGAAACTACTCCTGAGCTACTGCTTCTTGTTAGAGCTATAGGGTTTAGAGTTTTTACTTCTATTTAAGTCACCCAACATTTAATATTTGGTGCAGGGGGAAAAACCACAGGGGGTGCTTCTGTTGGGAACACGTGCTTGACAGGAGCCAGCGACAGACAGGTCCCTGCAAGCAGGGATGTGTCTGGCGAAGCCCACCCGGGCAGAGAGGGGTGCGGACAGGCTTGGTGCAGGACACTGTGCCCCGGCAGCATCCCCAGACACAGAGCCCTGGGGTCACACAACACCCCATGCCAACCTGTGCCTCCGCACTGCACTGGTATCACAGTCCCACATGCCAACGCAGCTGACAAGGAAATTAAACCATCGACCAAACAACCACGTTCGGCCTGATGGGAGCTACAGAGAGCAAGAGAGACTGTGATGCTGTGACGGCAAGCGGCACCGAGACCAAATGCACTAGGATTGATTAATATGGTACAGCCAAACTGGTGCACTAACCAGCCATTTGGCCTGGAGGCTGAGGCATCAGTGCAAATGCACCGGTCATACCAATTCTGAGAAAATTCAGGCAAGACGAGCACACTGGACAAGGTTGTCAGAGCCCAATTCTGTTCCCAGGAAAATTCAAAAGCGTTCTTGCTGTTAATTTTGTTTGGAGCAGGACACAACTCTGCAGAAGAGCAATCAAGTTCAAATTGTTTGCAAGCTTAACAGTTTTAAGGCTGAATGATGAACACATCCAAACCTTCAGGGAAAAATTTTGCTTGCTCTTTTAGTCCAAATATGACAATTAGAGTTTAAGCGGCACAGTTGAGCAGATCCAAACACCAGTTTAAAATTCAATCCAGAATCCAGAGCACAGCAGCCAACAGAGAAGTATCTGGGGATGTCCAGATCAGTCCAAAGAATTTATAACACAAAAACAGCATTTACTTAATAATCATAATAAATGTACAAAAGCATGTTAATATAAAGGCCAAAAAAAGTCGTTTTTACCAAGATGCAGAATTCTGACTAATTTCTGCAGCAGACGAGTTAAATTGGAAAAAGCCTAGAACTGAGCTTTCACTGCACCTTGAAAAATTACCAACTAAATAGCAGAATTGTGGTTCTGAGTAGAAATCCAGTATCAAATGTGTAACTAGAATACTTCTGGTACAGTGAAAGACCTCCATCTATTTGAAAGTCACTGTTGCTGTTTTTTTTCCAACACCAAAACAAAGGCCCACTGATTCACAAACAAAATCTTTACAATTAAAACCGAAATGTTTTTCCTATGTTCTCAATTTAAACCATATCCCAGTTTTGGATCTATTGCAGAAAAAGCGACAGGCTTTTTAGGAAGAGTTCAAATCGTTATGCGCAAATATTTCTCCATTTCAGTACTAAGATGCGTCTGTTTTAAGACAATCAGACGTGACAGGTAGCACATTTGCGGGAGATCAGTGAGTCCCTTGGTGACTTGGCAAGATGCAGGTCTAAAGGCAGTGTGACATCAACCAGCCGAGAAGTGCAGGAATCCCCGGGGACTAGCTGTCATGTCTCATCGTCGTTATGAAAGAAAAATGGTAAACAAGGAAGCCAGTCTGCAATTATGAATTTATGGATGTTTGTTAATGAGTATCTCAGACCTAGTCAGACAGCTCCTTTTGGAGTATTTTTCAAATTTCACAGGCTATTTCGGAGTGGTCCTTCAAAACTGATTAAAATGCCACCATCATTAGATTATATGAGAAAAAACACATTAATATGTTAACACAAGCTGTACACAAATACACACTGAAAGCTTGGGGAACACACACCCCCTGTAAATTTCAGACATCAGCTCCTTCCAGTGGACAAAAAATAATCCAGGGATGAAAAAAAAAAAAAAAAAAAGAAAGAAAGAAAAAAAAAAAAAAGAAAAAAGGGAGAAAGGGATTTAATTCATAAAGGCACAAAAAAGAATGACCCAAGAGGACTCTAAGGACCAAATTTAATATATTTCTGGTTTAAGCCACACAGACAAAAATGAGGTATCAGAAATCATACATTGTGATTTATGCTAAAGGAATCCTTCAGAAAACTCCCCAGACAATCACACAAAAAGATAATGAGGATAAGATGATACAATTTAAATGCAGATCACCCAGACAGACACCCCCTCGGTCATTTAGTAAGTCCAGACAGATGGTTCTTGCAGCAGTTCTCTTACCCTGGCTATCCTTAAAATCAGGGTAATCACTTGGATAAAGCATAACCTAAAGGCAAACCCAGCAAAATATTTTTTTTTCATCTTTTTTCTTAATGTTAATTTAAGGATTATAAAAAAAAAAAAAAAGAATGCAACTAAATCAGGAAGATATTAAGAGAAAGAGAGAAACACTGATGATTTACAATGAGTGCTGGTACCAGATAGGGAAGTAGGGGTTGGGATGGCAGTGGATAAGCAGTTCATAAAAGTGTCTTGGGCTACAGGTCATATACAATATAACACAATATCTTTTTTATGGGAGAGATTTAGTTGCATGTCTGTTTAATCCTCTGCTGCATGTCTGGGTATACATGCTATCCTTAAGAGATACAGGACAGCCTTGTTTCATGTATGGTATCCAGGAACTAGCCTACAGTTGGAGTTTTACAATTGATGAACATATTTTCCCTGAAATAAAAGTCATTTTTCCATTCTTTTTTGAAAAACAAATGCAAACATCCACTGAACTATCTGACAGACTTAAGAGCACATACTCTTAGTAATAAAGAAAAGTAAGTCACGAGAAAAGCACTTATTGCAATAAGCTAAGTTCCAAGTAAGTAAACAAATTTTGTCTGAAACTGCCTTTCGCTTGAGTTATGGGGGGTGGGGAAACAAACAAAACATTACTAATTGTACGTTTGATACGTTTGCCTCCTTGCAGATTAATCCAGGAGCTGCATGCTGCATGACTCAACCCAATTTCCAAGCAGCATGTCAGTAAGCATGCAGACTTGAAGACATTCTGGTCTAAGGACACAAGAGGCCCCATTTCTTCCCCTCTGTTCAGTATTTCACTTTGAAAAGTCGTACGAGGGAGGGAGAGTATGACATTGCAGCTGCAATATATTTCCAGTTAGTGGTGAGTTTCCTTCCCTCCCCCCAGTGCTGTCTCTGCAGACCCTCAGCCTAGCAGGCTCCCCAGCAGTGCTAACACATCCACAAGCTGGGCAGTGCTTATTTGGAGGGCTGTTTTCCTGGCTCAGGCAATCGAAGCAACTGACAGAGCCAAAGAAGTGCCGAGTAAAAATAGAGATGGAGCTTCAGCATTGCAGATCTCTGCTATAGGTTATTGTACACGTTCAGGTCACCAGAGCTGCCGTTGCTCCAGCTCAGCACGTTGCAAAACCGTCCACTGAGGAAGCAATACTGCCCAGAAGGTTCAAAGATGCGGGGCACAGTTCTGTTCCACACCTATTCACATTTAGACATTTCTATGAAAACATGAAAACCATCTGATCCAAATATAAATACTTCTATGCAGTACTAACGTAAGTGACCCAAAGAGGAAACTGAATTTCAAAAATTCTCTTTAGTTGTATAATCAGAGAAAACATGTAGTGCGCAGATAGAAAAAAAACTATTTATTTCAGGTGTAATTACATGAATTATCATTAAAACATATGAAGGAATTCAAATATACTTAAAATAATAACATTCCTTTTAGAATTAAAAAAGCAAATTACTACACATGATCCAAAACAGGACCAGGGATCCTGTAGTTGCACAAGTGACTTTATTTTCTACAGAGCAAAATAACACAGCAAGATTAAGCAGTCTTGCCGTGCAAGATGCATTGCTTTCAAGTTGCCTTTGAAGCATGCAACATTATAATGCTTGAATGTGGCATATCCCAACTCTTATACAGCGTTTGATGTAGGTACAAGTGCCTTCCTTCTTCTAATCTCAGACTTGAGTGAATCCAAGGGGAATGAGATATCTTCTTGCTTAACAGCTGTAGCAGTATACGAAGTTACTGTGCTGCAGATGTTTCTACTGTCATTCCCCCCTACACAATCTTGAGCAAGATAAAGTAGTTAATTGTGCAAGCCCCAGTCCATTTCAGCTCAAAGAAAAGGTTAGTTTAAACTGTCTTCATCTGTAGGCTACACTAATACATTGTACTTTGCTCAGAAAATCACAAGGAGAACTCACATTGTTGGCTATGCCACTTCCATGCAGGGCCAGTAATAAATGTTTTGTGGGGCAACTTCTGAAACAGCTTGTGGCTGTTCCACACAAAATCTGATTTGGCTCCATTTTCCTTTTGGTTGTTGCAATTATATAGACAGTTGTAGACAGTAAGAAAGATGACCCATTTTTGCTACAACAAATCCGCTATTTTCTTTTCTTGGTATCAGCAAACAAAGCTACAAGGATGCAGCTGCTATTGTCAGAAACTCAATCTTTCAAAGCAAAATTAACAGTACCACTCCCAAAAGAAGTTCTACTCAGCTTTTATATCAGGAGTCTTCTGAGTCTAGGATTTCAGAAAAATGCATTTAAGAGTTTGTAGCTTGAGCCTAGCAGCTAAAGCTACAGACTGAGTATCACAATGCATCAGTACTTCTCCATTTTCTCCCACCTCTGATACAGAATTAAATTTTCTTGAACTGCTGGTATTAACAGCTTCCAGAGATACCTGCCAAGAATCATTCAGATTGTGTGGTGGTTTTGTTTAGTTTTTAATAGTCATCATAAATCAGGCTCTACAATAGTAAGTGTACACATAGTAGACACACTTAAATTCTACTGGCTTGAGAAATAATATAGTTAGAGTTTCCAGCACTGGCATTTTTCCTCTCAGAAGAGGCAAAATTACTGCAAAATAGTAGGAACTGTGCACTGTCTGATCTCCTTATTTAAATCTAAACCTTTATTCCTAACTTCAAGAATGATGAACAACTTGCCAAAGGAATATGACTAAGGACTCGAGACAAACCTTATAGGGAAAATCTGCCTTTACAGTTTTTGATCACTTTGACTTAATCAAGCCATAGAGAATGTTCTTGTCAGAGATGAGCGTGGTCTTTGCAGACACAGAGCATCATAAGAAACAAAAGAAGAGTTACAGAATGGAAACTGTCTAGACAGTCAGCAGAAACTTGAGCATTAGCAGGAGACATCAGCATGCCTCTGAGCCATGACAAGAGAGGATTTTGCTTTTTCCCTAGAGAGGGAAAAAAACTCCTCTCTTGAGCAGAGTTCCCACCTATGAACAAAACGCATAATCACTCCACAACCTCCTAAGCTCTCTTGACAGATCTTACCTACTGTGCGAGCTCAGGCCCTGCCTGTGAGCGACCAAATCCCTATTCTGAAGGCACAACCACGGCATTTAACTACTCGGGGCCCATGGTTTGGCTGCTGTTACAGCAGCATGCACAGAGCACAAGAGAGGGAATCAGAGGATTCTAGTTTCACGTCCTACCTTTGCTCTTATTCCGAATAAGTGAATAACAATAGAATGGTTCCTGAATGTCCTTAAGAAGGAAAGCTAATAGTGTCCTATGTTTCCTAATAAGTCAAGCATCAGATTACTTCAACTCTGATTGTCATTTTTGCTTTATAACAAAATCTGAAAGTTAATATCTGTGGAACCACATGGAAAATAAACTGAGAAGAATGCTGATTTGATTCTGTTTTTATTTTTGTTTCTCTCACATTTTAAAAAGGACATTTGGGTTTCCACAAGTGCATTTTCTTTTGCAAAAAGTGCTTCTAGATGCTTATGATTTTAGAAAAGTAAAGTAATAGTGTTTCAAACAAGGCTTGGGAAAAAAACATCATAGACTCTATTCACCAACATTTTGATATTGACCCTTCACCAACTGTAAACTATAGACTGCATTAGCTATTTCCTGCTGGTACCTAAAGTTTAAACATTTGTGCATGGAATGACTAACCTGACAGTCAGCTGAGCCTACAAAAATTGGTTTAGGGTAGATTGCTCTGGTTACAGGAACTTTATTCAATATATTAGTGTTTATGTATATTAGCATAATGTTTAAATGTATTCAAGCTGGTTTTCTTTTAATCTGAAAAACTCAGCAGCTCATTACCACCGGCAGTTAAAATGATCCTAGACTCAGTGGCAGCATGCCTAACCTCAAAATCATTGAGGTTCATTGCAGCAAGCAAGTCTCTAAATCTCCACAGTGTCCAGTGGGGACAATCAGAATTGTGCTGATTGAGAGGAAACTACAACAAGGATACAAAAGGGTCACCATACCTAAACAAACACTGTGGCTGAAGTCAATTTCAAATTTTCTATGTTTTGTAAACTACTAAGATTTCTTTGTTCCAAGGAAAAGCAAAATGAGATTCAAATTTTTCCATTTGCTTTCTCTTAATTCATCTAGTTTTCCAGTATTTATTCTTTATGCTCTGCCAAACAATATTATAATTTACAGAAGTTTTTGCTGATATAAAAAAACCTGGAAGCCCTCTCCAATGCCAAGCGACAGCAGTTTAGAGAGTTTAACTTGTGAGTAATGCACTGATGCAATACCGCAATGCAAATTTTTTTCAAAATATTTAGGACTTAGAGATTACTTGCGGAAATGGTTATGTTTCCTAACAAATCAAGTGTTTCAAGAACAGACCACCCAAATGTATTATCATAAAAAGATGTCAGTTACTTAATTACATGATAGAGCAACACATTTCTACTTCTCTCTCTTTTTTTTCAACAAAATGTATCCTCTCTAGAGAGTAAAAGGTTTACAGCAGGAGGCGGGTTGAATTAACTTTGCTAGTAACCAAATTCCTCATGTTCCAATTATTTTGGAAATAGTTTAACTTGAACCATGATAATGTACATATAACACAAGGGAATGAAAACACTACCCCTTTTCTGCATCTGACATGGCTTTGCTGAGACCACCTACAGTGACTTAAACTGTATGCATTTCCAGCTAACTTTAAAAATACTTTTATTCCTACAACTGTTATTTTATATCATTTCAATTTCCCCATGCAAATTGGTTGAGAACTACTGTATTGCTGCTGTCTGCGGTAGAAGTGAGATACTTCTTGGGATATTCTGAAGATGTTACAACAGGGTATCTCAGATTCACTACCAGTCCGCTTTGAGAAAAGATACAACAGGACACCAGTTAACTAGTAAAATGTAAGCTAGAAATAATTTACTTCAAAATTAAACTGCATCATCATATGCTATCCTTTATTTAAGCCAGTTAGTTAGCTTCCAAGTCAGGAATTCAGATCAGGTCTCCTACCTTTCAATGCAACAAAGCACAGTTCTTGCTGAGACTTTATAAGGCCTTCACAAATACCTTAATTTACACATATATAACTAAACCTCTTCCCCATGTCTTAACTCTTTCAAAATGTGTAAAAATAGCTCACTAAAATGAATGCAGCAATCATGTACCTGAATGTTTAGAGAGGTATCTACCAGCAAAATTCCTTAAACACCAGGATATCCTAGTGAATATTAAACAGACACAGACTGTATTTTTCTATTCAAGAGCAAAGTGCTGAAACAACTACTTTGTACTTCACTATCTATAAGCCAGTATTGTGTGTTCATCACCATTTCAGAACAGTAATGTCTACTAAAGGGACTATCAGCATCTGATGAGAAAGCAATATGTATTGGCAATCCATTAGAAAAGGGTAACAAAAGGACAAAGTATTTAAACAATTGAATTTCACAGCAGATAACTTTAGTGGGTGTCATAAAATGTGCTATATCTGTAAAAATATGAACATTCTGTACGGGGAACATGGAATAAAACTGGATCAGAGGTGCTCTGGCAGAGCAAGCAGGGAAAGAATGGGGATTTTGTAAAGGAATTCAGCCCTGGTCCTCCTCCTTTTCTGTGTGATTACCTTACATTTTCTTCTGGGGCTGTGAAAAGATTTTTTTTTTTAATGCTATAGGCCTATCATTTATTTTCACATATTCAGTGGATGACTATGCACATTTCATGGGTGGTTGTCCCATTGGTGTACTTTTTATGTGAACCTGAATTTGAGGGGATCCTATACCTCATCTGAAACTAATCTACTGTGTAAAGAAACTTCTATTTATCTCCTCTCTGCACTAAAACTGTTTAAACCAGATGTGTCAAAGTTATTCTGCAAAAAGGGGCTGAATTCCATTTTTAATTACACCCTATGGAACAGGTCATAAACCTTGTGCTATCACTGACAAACTGTTTTTGATCGCTCTTGAAGAGAAGCTGCTTTGGCCCAATGACTAGCTACAGAAAACAGACCTATACACATGAAAAAAAGAAAAAAAAAAAAAAGAAAAAAAAAGAAAAAAAGAAAAGCTCTAGTCCTGCTTTGTAAACAGAGAAAATAATCAGCTGGAAAACATGGTATTAGACGTTAATGCATAACAGGGGTGGGGGGGAAATAAATTAAAATAAAAAAATAGAAATCAAGCTGGCTTGTTAAATCCAGCATGTAACTGAAACTTTCTCTGTCAACCTTTTCAAACTATGCACCACTTAAGCTGTTGGAGAATTTTTCATGCCTCACAGTAGTACATAGCTCCCAGTTGATCAGTGTTGCTTCATACCTTATTTGCTGTTGACAGCTTCCCCTAAAATGTGCTTATTCCTAAATTACTGGCTGATTAAAAAAAAAAAAAAGGAAAAAACGAAAACAAACAAACAAAACAATATTAAAAATCACTACGATTTCTGCAGTGAATACGACCATTTGTATTATCTGTACTACAGCATCAAATATATAGTATCACTACAGTGTACAGGAACATACAAACAAAAGACAGTCAATAACGTTGAATGAATTGGACAAACTTTATGTACTGAAGACACAAACTTTGGAAACCCAAAAGCTGCCCATTCTGGCCAAGAGGTCTACTTGCATCACAGGTAACAATGCCACTCTACTAGTACTGAAGACTTAAAATTTACATATGTAGAAGAAGAGCTGGAATATAGCATTAGCTTTAACAGCATCCATACTTGAGACGTTAATCTCTAAAATCAGGTGGGAACTCAAAGAACAAGAGTTAAGAGGAAGAAAGATGGCTGTCCAAATACTATGATTAGATAAGCTTATATTTGGAGGTGTTTTTGAAAGAACTAGTTTGTATTATCGAACAGACAGAGCCCTAGGTCATGATGTCAATCTTTTTTCTACAAGTTACTTGGGATAATGTCATCACTTATGCTAATACTGATGATCTGTAAGATCGTGGATCTTAAAATACTCCTTTTGCTGCTTTTTGAACACTTACTACAACAAATTCTGTGACTTGGTCTGGTATGTTTTAAACACCTCCTGTGTTTTGAAAGCTTTCGATACACCTTTCAGATGTAAAGCTTGCTACCTAAATCCTTATTAGGCACCCAAATAACAGCCCCTTTGCTTTGCACTGCTTCAGACAGTCATGCCATCCCACTTTCTCTCAATATTTTATCCATAAGCTATTCCCTGAGACTTTCTGCTAACAGCAGAAAACTATATGCTGCAACACTGAGACAGAAAAGACTAAGTAAAAATGATCATACTTTAGGATAAAACATATCATGCCAGGGGGAGATGGCACAAAAGCCTCAGGAGCAGCTGAAAGAACAGGGAAAGCACAGAGCATTGTGGAGTGTTAACCTAAGACTTCATGCAAGCACTGCTGCCTGATCTACATCTGCATAACAGAACTTTTCACCAAGCCCAGGAGTGCCTACATCCTGAACTCAACTTGATAGCTTCAGCTCTGCTTCCCTCAGGCAGCATAGCCCTTTGCTATACTAAAGCTAGGCATGAAAGATTCTCAATTTATGTGACCCATGGAATTAAAAGGTTGAGGGAGAAAGTTTCAATTACATAATAGCTTTTTACCAAGTCTGAAAGCTGTGGACTGCTAGAACACCTGCCTCGAGCAGAAAATTTTGCCTCTAATTCACCAGCAGAAATCACAGATCTCAGGGAGGTTCTCCTTACAGGCATCAGAGAACCCCAGTAAGGAGAAACAGGACCTCTGGAGGTCCTCCATGCTGCTCGACTGAAGTTATGCTAACACCATCACCAGACAGGCCAGCTGTGGTTTTATCTCTATGTTGCAAAAACCTCTAAAAATAGAGCCTTCGCCACCCCTCCTTCCAGTGCAGCAGCATCCTCCTGGTACAGATCTCCTTCCTGATGTCCAGCCTGAGCCATCCAAGCCACTACTTCTGGCTACCCCTTATGTCATGTCTCCTGGCTCTACCAAGGGGAGTTTGACTCTAACTGCTCTTCAGGTTAGCAGCTATTTTGATTGCATTTTAGCCTTCTCTTTGTCAGATTAGAGAAGTCCAGCTCCCTTGAAGCCTCTCTTGGTAAGACAGGTGGCTACAAGGCCCCTGGTCAACTCAGCAGCTCGCTACTGGACCGTCCCCACTTTCTCCACATCCCTGCTGAACTGGGGACCCCCAGACTGGACCACAGTATCCACAGAGGAAAATGAAGGGCACAGAAACTTGATTGTGGCTCTGCAGAGCTGCTGCTACTACCCAGAACAAAATTTGGACAATCAGCTCTTGGTGCTAATCACTCGTGTGCAATCTGTGCAATGAAAATGTAACCAGAACGACAGAGATCCAGATGGTAGTGGCTAGAACTGAAATGTAATTAGTTCAGTCAATACAGTAGCGTATTTTTAGATCTTCCACTAGTCAAAACAAGAAATGTTGCTCAAGCAAATTTAACATTGCTTAAAAAAAAAAAAGAAAAGAAAAGAAAAAGATTGCAAAAACTGTATGCATGTTAATTCTATAGAGACTTTTTTTTTTGACAACTGAGGCAAGAGCTGGAAAGCATATTTTAATTCATACAATGACTAAAAGTAAGAACAGTGCCAGAAAATATGATTTGGAACAATTCTTGGAATACAGAGGTTCATCTGTTTTGCAAAAGAAAGAATCAGAAGCACACAAGTATAAGCAGTTATTTTAAACTTGCCTATTAAGCAAGGACACCGATAGCTAACAGATGTGGTTATTTGCAAATGATTTCAGCAAAACATACATACTACACATGACAAGACACCCCCCCATCTCCAAACCCTGACTGAAACCTGCATCCTGCTAGAGACATGATGAAAATACAAACTTGCTACAAAACTCAGCATTTGTCTGAGTATAGCACTACACATTTAATTAGTGTTGAGGCAACAGTATCTTTCAGATGATTTCGCAGCAAAGTTGGAATATAAAAAAATTAATCTAGGTTGTCATTTCCCAGAATTATTTAAACCACTCAAGAGAAGACTTGCTTTTGTTGGAATTTTTCAGCCTGGAGTAAGAAAAACTGTTCAGACTCGGAAGGATGTCTTTTCTAGGAACAGACCTAATTGTTTCCAAATACACCTCAGAATACTGATGAAACCTAAACCTTTGTAAAGTGGTTTAAGCACCATGGCTTTGATTATCATTGACACATAACACCCATTACATTGTTTGGGTCTGTTTTGATAAGTGCTACACAAACATATTAAGAGTGAAAACACAAGAGGAAAACATCTCGTCTGGGAGGAAAAGAGAGGAAGTAGACACCAGCCAAGTAACAAATGGCTACTTTATGTCTCTATTTGCATAGCTGGCAAATTTCAGCAGTCAGGGACCAGGGGATGAACTTCCAGCGAATGGCAGCTGAAGTGAAGATCTCTAAACAAGAGGCCATCACAGGGCAAAGTTACTGTAAGAACAGGCAGTAAGTCTCATAGGAGAGAGCAAGCAATCTGGTTAAAAGCTAGGAGGGAGCTTCTTAATTACAAAAGAAGATATACAAGCCTAAATTTCAAAATACACACCTTGAACTTTCTAGTTAATAAAAATCTTTGTTGTGGTGGTGGTGGTTTGTTGTTGTTGTTGTTTTGTATTTTTTGCCTTTTTTTTTCTTTTTTTTTTTTTTTTAATTTTTACCTTGCTGCACTTACGATGCCATAGGAGCAACACCAGGACATAAAACAAAAACAAAAACCACCTGTGGCTCTAAAAATTCAGACAAGGCAGTAAGGACCTGGGCTCTACTTTTTGGGAAATGCTTATAGTAATCTACTTCATGTTTGGTTAGGCTTTGCGTTATGCTGCATTTTGGTGGCTACAAAACTTCAGTGTAGCAGTGAAGAGTCCCAGTGGCTCAGCATAGCATAGCACTGGTGGACAAGATAACAGTGATAATACCACTTTAAAATGTCCAGTACACTGCAAGAGAGTTGTTTTTCAACATCAAAAAGATACAGCAAACTAACCATTAAAATCACTCATTCAAAACACATTTGGTAGTTCTCATGGGGTCAGTCTTAAGATCATCAACATTTTAAAAAATTATTTATTTAAGCATTTTTGAGAAATCACAAGCCCTTTTGTATGTCAACTGAACATATGATTGCTTTCTAAATTACTGCAAACATGGTTCAACTTTTGCTTTGTTTTTCATCTTTTGCTTTCACTTTTCACATAAACAATTTTATGAAACATTCTTAACTTCTGCCACCTTCCACCCACATTGAGCAATCTAAGATTTTAAACCAGGGTAGAGTTATCGAGCTGAACGCAGCTTATTCTCCACTCCCCTAATCCTGCAGAACCTCCTCCGCCTCACATCTGCAGGACTGGAGTGTTGCCAGTGGCAGGTCTGTTCTTCACGGCACCATTCCTTCGAAGTCTATAGGGATTTCACTGCAGAAGATAATTCTGACCATATCTTACTAAAAGTTGATGCCATTTGATGACAGTTTGATAGCTATTCAAATTTAATCAAGGATCTTGCTTAATTTCTGGAATAGCTGGTATTCTCAGTAATAAAGGAAGAAAACCCCTGACTCACACTACCATGATTAGCAGCAATTTTTGCAGCCTCACAGTTCAGACCTAAGGCTGAGGTGGCACAGGAATAAGAAGTTTCTCCTTCCTGCAAATTGGCTTTTGAAGTCATGGCTGTTAACACACTGGGCAGCCAGCAGAAGGAAGCCTGTACTGAACACTGCCTGCACTGAACAACTTCTGGGCATAAACACAAGACACTTTTTAAGACTGACCACCATGCACTCTCCACAGACTCTAAACTAAGTTTAAAACAATATTTGCATCAGCTGAAACTATAGGTGTAAAGAGAGCTAATTTTATGCTGTTATGGTTGGAATATTGTACCTGAACTTGCTCAGAAAGTATATACCTTCCTCTAACACAAAATTAGCTCTGGGTGTAACTATTATTTGTATTTCAGCAGAACCTACAATTTATTTTTACTACTACATAAATGTAACAACAACAGCAACAACAAAAAATGTTCTCCACACCCATGCAGTTCAATTTTAGCAGCCTCTGGCTCCTAAAACCCAGGTGAGACAACAGCCAGCTCTCATCTTTCTCCAACCACAAATGGAAAGGTGGAAAGTCCTAAAGAAGGAAGGGCGCTAGTCTTGTTACTCCTGTTCCTCTGCATCTCTTTTCCCCTTCTTCCACTCCATGTCAACCACCTCCAACCCAATTACATTCACTGTCTCCCTCTAAAGGCCTTAGTGCCCCTCTCCTTGCTGCTGCGAGAAGTGCTTATCATGAGGAAGCTTCCTCCACTGTAGCTACTGTCTCACATTACCAACTTTTTGTTTGTTTTTGCTTTCTGGCAGAACTATACAAGAAGAAAGCCTATATTTTTAAACTTAAATTCTCTTGCTAAATACTGTTTGTGGTTACTCATTTCTTCCACAAGATTATCATATTGCAGGCTGTAGCTGCTGCTCCATTTCTACCAGATGCTGCAAATCATTAGGGAATACTCTGATTAATAATTTTTGTCATATGAATAAGAGAAACAAACTTTATTTTATAATCAGTTCCCTTGCTTCATCTTTGTTTTTCACTTTTTGTAAATTAAATTTGGAGTATTTCTCAATTTGAACGTATCTTCTATTTTAAATGAGAAATTAATGGTTCTATAGGTATTAAAACAAAAATTTTGGCTGAACTAATAGCTAAATAGCTGGGTTTGTAATATATATATATATATATACACATATACATATACACATGAGCACAAAAAGGCAATACTCTAAGGCTAGATTATCTTTTCAAGAAGATTCTCCTGTATTATTTTTATCATGATAGAATTTACAAACCCCACTAGAGGCTGGGGCCCCGCTGTATGATATGCTGTACGGACAGCTATTAAGAACTCGGCTCCACCCCAAGAGAGTTCACAAATCCATGTTTCTCCTATGATGCACATAAATATAGAGTGGCTATTCACTTCTTCAGAACTAGCCTGAATAACACCCTTGAGAACACAGACCGTCAAGCAACAGCTATACTTTTGAGTTTGACTCTCTATGTATTTATTAAAAAAACTAGGTAGCACTTTGTCTTAAAAAATTATGAGGAGCACTATATTCAAACATGAATATCAAATGGACTTTGACACTTTATAAAACCAAGCCTTACTGAAAAATCAAGAGGCTGAATAGAAGCAGTCAAAAAGCAGTGCTTTTGCAATGGCAAACTTTTTTCCATCTGGGAAGAGGTAAATGTTTCAGTCCAGCTTTAAACCAAAGAAATAAAATTGGCCTCTCATATTATCCAGAGCAGCGCCAAATAAAATAACTCAGTAGGTCTTCTCTATTTCACTCATCCCACGATATTTCTCAGTCTTGCACACTCACAGTGACACTGGTTCTTCTGACAGTGGTTCAAACACTCGTTCATTATTTTGTTTTAGCGCATTGTTCCATGCACAGCTGTTGACTTGTACCCATTGCAATAGGTGCTGCCTATACAAAATGGCCCAGCCCAACCTTACGATGCACCTATAAGAACACAAACACCAGATGGATGCAGACAATACATAAAAAGGAGATAAAGCTGGTCAGAGTATTCTCAGCTATTGACAGATAACAGTTTTATATATATATATATATATATATATATATATAATATATAAACACCTGTATGAATATCTATACAGGTATATAGGTATATATATATATAGGTGTTTATACACCTATAGGTCTATATACCTATATCTATATCTATATATATACAGGTGTTTATATGTATGTTTATATATGTATGTGGTAAGTTTCTTTTGAGTCTAGAGGCATACACAGAAGACAAAAATGCTTGTTTGAGTATTAGGTGAGCAATGGAATTTAGCATCACAAATTGAATTAGGTAAATACTATACTTCACAAAGGCCTGCAAGTCTTCCTATTTAAACATTCCATCAGAAGTGGAATCATGAATAAAGAGCTCTCTCTCTAGAATGCTATTTGATTCCACTAGCAAACCCCAAGTAATCATTCCTTTTTTTTTTCCAAAGAGTAAGAAGAATCCCAAAAGCAATGCATTAGCAGTGTTTATCAACCAGATGGGTGCTGTGTATTTCTAAATATATCAGTGGCAGTGATAGGAATATAAAAGTAACTGTAGGAGCATATGAATAAAAAGATTCACCACAATCCTATCATGATTATAGTTTATGCTGAATTTACTGACAGATTCCCTCTGATCTGATTTCAGAGTAGTGTTGATAAACTGCTGAGCGTGTAACCTCTAAGTATGACTCCTTACAGTGAACTGGAAGCAGTATCTAAAGTAAATGCAACACCACTGTTCTCAAGACTACTAGCTGAACCTCTCTTGCCGTTTCCCAAACAGAAGCAGTACATCCCATTAAACTACTGACAAAGTGCTACAGTCCAAAATTAAGTTCATGTCATCAAGGATATTGAAACAGAGTGTTTACCATCAAAGAATGTAACTATTTAAATGATTAAATAAATGAGGGGATCAAGACCACTGGGATTGGAAAGGTCTGCCACCTTGCCTTTTCTTCTGTATACTTCCCCCTCCTTTCTCTTCGCCACTCATTTCACTCCTCCTCTTCCACCATCTCTGCACAACTCCAACAGATCAAAGAATGCACCACCCATTGTAAATCAAGCCAGAGGCTGCAAGGCCAGAGCACACAGCCACCATGCCACCGCGGAGAAAACTGACACTACTGCAGTTGCAGCAGCAGCAGAGGTTAATCATTTCTAAAGGGTAGAAGTCACACATTCACTGGTTTCACAATTACAAATATAAAGTCTGTGGTTTAGTAGCCAATAAGAACAAGGTTAAAACATATTCACTTTTTTTTTTTTTTTAAAACTCAGAAGTCTGTTTGTATTGTTGTATATCCTAGGAAATTACTATTTTTAATGAAACATTATTTTTTTTTAAGAATGCTTAAATTTATATTCAGCATGGTTCATTCTTATTTCTATTAACATGTCTGCAAGTGTAACAATATCCTTATCCTTTTCAAGCTGTTTGAATGTGGGGTTCTTTTTCAGCGTTTTCTTTAAAAGTTTAGCTGGCTGTTTTATAATTTGTCACCTTTTGTCTTCTTTCAGCAGTATGTCATTAAGTCTTTAATTTGGCGTTTCCTGTTGTCTGCAGTGGGATATATGCTGTTTTAAATCCAAAGGATTGCAGACATAGACGGTGGGTAAAATCTGTGAACCATAAGTAAATTCTTATAAGGAACATACAAAAAAAGATTGTTCTTCAGTCAGACTTAAGCCATTACTTTCTTCAAAAGAAGAAAAGACACAAGTTAAGAAAAAGGCACCGCCAAAGACCTTCTGCCCAAATGTGCATCTCCATGAAGTTTCCTGCTGAGTGCATATGAATGCACTGCGATCTGGGAAAAGGATCCAAATAGGATTTCAAACATCCAAAAATTTTAACTCAAACATTTAGGTATTTCACCATGCTGCTATTCATTCATTCACTGATTTTTTTTGTCTTAGTTTAAAGAGATGCTAAACAAAAGGAGAAGAGCTCTACATGTATTTACATTCCAAAACTAAGCTCCCCTTACCACCCCCCTAGTCTGTCATCCCTTCATAGCTAAACAAACCGTAAAGTCTACCCCTATGTTCTTGAAGCAAAGTAACAAACACAGTAAGAGGAAAGTTTGGTCTTTCAAGAAGAAAAAGAGGAAAAGCAGTTTTAATCTATTATAGCTGCCCATGTTGTTTTGACTATGAACGGCATCACATTCAGATAATATGCGCAGACTAAACTGGCAATGGAGTAGAATCTCTTTACTGTTTTGGCTTTACCACGCTTTGTTCTTTGACAATTTCCCCATCATTAATAGCCATTTGTATCCTATCACTAAGACTGCCTGTTATACACAAGTGATACATTTCGCAGAATTATTTTGCAAACAAAAATGACTGATGAATATTTTACCATGTAAAGAGAACAACAGGAAGAACTGTACAGCAGTGGGGTTTTCACAGGGGGAAAGCCTGAAAGACCCCACATCTGTGTTGCCTTGCACTCGGCTCACTGCAGACCCCTTCCTGCAGCAGGCTGCTGTGGTCAGGGAAGGTCCAAAGCTGCAAACACCAAAATCCATCAGTTTTCAACCAGTGGCCCAGAAGGTTGGGGTTGTCATCAGGTTGGAGTGCTTTTTCAGCAAAGGATTTGGAATTTGCCAGCAATAAGAATAACATGGCCAACATTTGTCCAGGTTTCAGAGCCTCGTTCCTAAATGGGTCCCATCTGGATTTTATGGGCATTTTCCCCATTGCTGAGGCTCTGACACCAATATTTTTCACACAGTACATGACATATGCGCTGGGGTCTGTGTCTTTGCCAAGGAGCTTAGAATCAAAATAATATTAAAAAGGCACATCATCCCATTTGGAAACTCCAAACTATTTTCTCTTTGTGCTGAACACTTACTGGCACATAAGATCTCTTCTGCTAAAGAGGTAGAAACATCCCATTTGAAGGACAGTATTGGAAAAGGCTACTGCAATAACAAGGAATAACAATGTGTCCTCTACGCACAGAAGAACATATTTAATCCACTTTTTGAAAAGGATTCATTATGAAATATGCTCTCTTCTGTTTATGAATTGTATTTTGAACCCTAATATAATATGTACAGTTGAAAGCTTTTGAACATGGGATTTTTACTATAAAGCAAGTTAATCTTATTGAGAACATGCAAAATGATACATTAGAATAATATATCCACATAACAAGGCCTCTTTGATGTAAGTGGTAAACATTATTTTTGATGCACTTACAAAATTACATTTTGAGTATCAGGAGGATCTGTTGAGATTGTAACTACAAGGATGATAAACTGAGTAGCATCCTGTCCACAGTTTCAGCTCTTCTGGTGAAATGCTGCTGAGCACCATCTTTCTTTTTGACCATTAAATATGCAATGATACTTTTCTTAGGCTGCTGTTAAAATGTATTAGGCTACTGTTTCTGAACCTATGTTCATGGTACATATTTTGCTTTGTTACCTGGATTCAGCCTTGAACGATGAGTAAGTTCAGAACCTGACTCTTGGACTGACTTATTTGTAAAGGTTTTGTCGTCTTCTGTGTCAAGAATACAGGGGCTTTATTAACGTTCTAAAAATTATACAGGTTGAATTGGGCTCCCTGTATTCTGCTGTCAGATATGAGGTAGAAATTTAGAATCAATGTTTTTATGGCTTACTTAGCTACTCATGACCAGCATTAAATTACATTAGTATTATCTCTGAGAGTCTTCATTTGTCTCTTAATTACTTCATAAACACAGGTGAAAGGTTTTTGGAAGTTGTATGCTGTCACAAACTCAAAAGGAAAATTCTTGTAAGTACTAAAATGACAAATTCAAATAAGGACAGGTAAGAAACAGTCAAAACTGTTCTGCAGGCTTGCATATGTGGGGAAGTGATTGTGAAAACATGGAAGTACCACAGCTATTCCACTCTAACTCCCCCATAGACAATCCTGCTTAAAGCCTTTCTGTGGTTTAGCTTAATCCACTTTCAAAGTTGACTAAAAAAAAGCACTCTTAACATCCTTTCAGAGAGTTGCTTTAGAAGAGCTATTCCTTGATAGCTATTTGGGGTTATTTCTCCATGTAGACAAGCCTTAAACAATACCTTCACTGGCATAGTTCCTAAGGTTACATCACCCACCATGATGCTCACTGTCATTTGGAAACAAATTTGTGGGTAGATCCAGGTATTCTGCATTCTAATGTGAAATATGGCCATTCCTCTGTCCTAAAAGGAAACTTCCAACCTTTTTTTTTTTTTTTTTCTTTAAGCAACAATCAGAATAAACTTACTGCTTCAATTTAGGAAATGATGTGTTTAGACTTTTCCATAAACTTAGGTCTTGACTTAAAATTATTCTTTTTCTTCACCTCTGTAAGAGGAAATTATTGATTCTGATGTGGTAGTTACATTGCTAATCCAAAACTTAATGCTGTGCATTAAACCTGTTCTATGATGATACAAAACATGTGCAACAGCACAGACACATCTATCAGGAGAAAGGTATCCAATAATTTTAAGATGGAGAACAGCAAACTCTGGACTCACAGGGAAGAAAAAACACTAACTGTAACAACATACTTTATCAAACGAAGAACTGAAGAATAGGTAAGCAAGACATCTTTCCATTTTTAAAAGCAGAAAAAATTCTGCCAGGCAGCTAATGCCAGCCGAAGTAACAGAACATATCACTAAATAACCCTCATTTGTTATAGAAAACCCTATCTTATCTGCCAACATTATCAACATTACATAAAAATGAGCTTATCTCACTTAATTATAGGTTTGAAACTGTTAACCTGGAATTGCAATGTTTACTTCTGTTTCAGATATACCATGACATAAATTACCACATACACT
>VXAA01004789.1:0-15577 GCA_013399115.1 Anseranas semipalmata | reverse complement strand
AATACAGCAAATGTTTCTCTTTCTTCATAAACAAATTCAAGAGACGTTGGCACATCAGTGTTATTTTGGCACATGCAAACCTAAGTTTGAGCACACAAAAAGCAGGTCTGCTAGAAATGAATTATTCGCTCCCAGAGGATGGTAAGGCCAAAATACTAAAACTGTTTATTAGAAAAACGTTCCCAACATGACAAGAAATGGGGCACTGCAGAAAACAAGAGATGTGCTCTGGACATCATCACAAGGCTCTTCATGACCTGGTTAGAGAACATGCTCAAAAGGCATGACGTGAGGAGTCTTGAAAAAAATACAAAGTCATACTCAATGGCAAAGTGATTATTTTCCTGGCCTGCTCCAGTCTGCATGATTTCCATCTGCTGTTTATTCATTCTCTTCATCCTCTTATCTACATTTTGTGAGAAACAGATACATTGCACCTCTAGCTATTTTACACTCCAGCTTCAGTCTCCTGCTTCCCTTATTCAATGTCATACTTTTAAAAGCCTGCTAATTTTTTCTAATGGCTGTTTTCTGCAAGATACAACCTGACTATTAAAACAGAAAGATGAGCAGAGCAGTCCTAACTCCCAGACCTGATCATTGAAGCTTTCTCTTCTAAAGCAGGTATGCCAAGCATCCAGCCTGTTGGCCATACCTATCCCACTGAATGATTTCATCTGGCCTATGGGATTTCTATGAATTTGTAGACATAAAAAAGATAAGGTACAACACAAAAACACAGACTCAAACTAGCAAATTGGCATGTGTTCCATGAAAGAACACAACATGTCAGAATCAGAAGTGGCATTGCCAGTGTTCACTCTAACCTAACAAACCTTTCCAAGAGCCCTTTGCTGCTTCTGGGTTCAAGCCAGATTTAACATCATTTTTTTGTCGTCTATATAAAATATAAATAAAAATTATTGAATGTGGACCAAACCAGTTGCCAGAATCCTCACCATTTGAAACAAATTTAAAGCTCTTTCTCCAGAAGCAAGTGTGCAAGAATCAGCAGTTAAGTCCTCCCACAAATTAACCCAAAGACTCTGTACCAGTTATCATCCTCTCCTGAAATTTCAGTAAGGTTGTAGAGGCAAGCATTTAGAAGTGAGGAAAATGAGAGCTGCTTATGCAATCTACATTTTGCTCTCTTAACTGCCAATAGGATAGCAAAACAATTACATACATCAAACACTATTTTCTGTAAAGATGTCTCCTTGATTCCATGCAACTGGGCAGCCTCTGGCAAAGAATGATTTCTTCATCTATATGTACAGGCTAGAACAAATTAAGAAAGCATAATCATGTAATTTGCCTGACAGTCTGTGGCTAACCAGCAGAGATCTCCTTTTCTGTCATCCAGCTAGAAAGCCTGAAGCTCTCAATGTGAGTTTAATTGTCCTACACTGAAATCCACAATTACAAAAACGCATCTGACTTCAGTGGGAACAATGAACGATGCTTGGCGAAACCCCTCTTTTGGGCTTTATTCCCAGTTTATGGGTTAGGCTTCGAAAGGTGTTCAGGTACCTTCAGAGGAAGAGGAGCAAGATTTACAGCAGGGTGAGCAAAACAGCCTTGGGTAGGTCAGAATTCCTTCCTCGGTAACAAGTGATTATGAAAGCATAGATTATTAACATCAGTCAGCAGACATGACACTTGATCTCATGCTTTTCTGATTACCTGCCCCAGGACACCTTTGTCTGGGCTAAAGGGTATTTAGAAGGAGGAAAGCAGCTGCAGTCGTAGCCACCACTATTTTATCTGCGTTCTGTCTGGAGTTTAAATTTTGTGTGTCATACTGACGCAAGGCACTAAGATGGTTCAAGTGTTGTGCTAATAATGCTTAGTGATTTTGGCAGCAAGCCAGGAACACATTGTACAAAGGAAAAGCTAGACAGATTATGACAATTTTCAACAGCTTATAACTTGCTCAAATCTCCAAAACTTTTCAAGGGGCCAGCAAAAGACTTCCTTCTACTTTATATCTTTCTTTTGCAGAAAAGGAAGTAAATAGAGGTAATTGGAAGTAAATAAGAGCTATTCAAAGCAGAAGGATTACCATTGATTACCAAAAGTATAGCAAACTGGAACTTCTCCCTGAAAAGCTGGAAATCATCTCCATGGTAAAACAGAAAACCTCGACTTGTTAAAGTCAGTTTTCTCATGCATCTTCATCTTGTTAAATCCCCAAATCTATGGTTCTAATGACACATTTGTAAAAATGCCAAAAGTTGTTTAAACACAAAGGACTTCAAACGTGAATGTGTTTTAGTGATAATAAATCTATCTATTAAGATTACAATGTAGAACAACTAATTGTATAGAGCTGTTCATAACTATGAAATATCATGTACAGTAGACATAAACAGGGCTTACCTGAGTCTTCAGCAGATTATCACTATCTGAGTTTATACAATAGAGCTATTAATTACATTAACTTTCATTACTTGCCACTTCATACTTTTGCAAAGCATTTTAATTCAGATGGAGAAAAAATTATTTTTTAGGTTTTTTTTAGTTACATTTAGTTACAGAAGCAATCAGTATGATGAGAGGCAATTCATTATTGCATGACAGCCTGGAATTGTTGGCCAAGCAAGCAGAAAACTAAGAATTTCCAAAAAAGAAATTTTTTTTTTTCTCTCTATAAGCCTTGATTTGACCTAGTTAGAACCTTAAACAGACCTTCTGTACAGAATCCTTCTGTAAACTTTTAAAGGTCTTCCCTGCAGGAATACATTTGCACAACTGATATCATCATGGAGTTGTGTCTAGTCCAAGCTATAAAAAAATTTGACAAACATTGAGAGTAAGTGTTCCCAGAAAAGAAATCTGTTTATAAGTTTCCAATCCAGGTAGTTGAATGGCCGGTGAGTGAGCTTAAGCAGTTTCAGAACTCAATTCTCTACAGAAAACTGTGACAAAGAAGTTTTCTATAGCATGCAAAAAGGGGTTGTGAGAAAGGAAGCATCAAGAGACTTCAAGCTTTGGACTGATCTCCAGCAGAGTCCAACAGACTGATCTATTGGTCTTCAACAGCTCTCCAAATTTAAAACATAAAATCCCAGGACAGAGATTGTGTATGGTGCATAGCAAAAAGGCAGCACATAAGATTAATAACAAATATCTAAAAATCTGTGTCATCCGTTTTGTTTTAGACAAGATGAAAATTTCCTCTCATGTTTCTAAATTGGCAGGAGATTAAGCACAGGCAATACCCTTAACACCTGTCATACATAATTCAGTTCTTAAACTGGGCTCTGTTATGCACAGCAGCAGGTAAATTAGTCTTTCCTATTTCCTTTCTCCACCTAAGACTACCATGACTAGGGCTCCCTAAATAAATAAAAAAGCAAAAACACAGAATAAAATCCTTAAGCATTTTTGCATCTTTTTCCTCTTCAGCTTTCTATAAAGAAGTGGATGATGAAAGAAGCAGAGACCCTTCCTGAGGACAAACAGAGTAAACAAATAATCTATGGGGAAGAGCCTCTAGCATCAACACTTTTTTCTTGGAGAGAAATGGACCACAATATGATCAATAAAGTTCCTGAATTTCCACTCACCTACCCAGACTGAGCTTAACTGGTGTTCTTATAGCTAATCTATTTTCCAGTATCCTGTATTGTACATCAACTCTTTGTATTCACTTAAAATCTGACAATTTTGTTTTCAAAAATATGTATAAAAGATATGGTGCCTTGAAATTGTGACTCCAGCACAATAGTTCTGTCTTCACTCTCCAAATTATTCACGGACAATATCCTGTTACGACAATATCCTCAATACGATTTTTATTCTTACCAAAAGCAAGCAATACAACTTGTTGGGGGTGGGGGTGCTGGTAGCTGCATCCCATCTTGTCCTAACCAGTCCAAAGCAATTCTACATGGGGAGATTCCTCTGGATACTGCTTAGACGTCCTTAATGAAACTCAGGTGTAATCCCTAAGGCTCTATAGCAAAGAGTATCTTTAGCTCAACTACAGAATATGGTATTTGCCAAAAGGGGATTTATTATGTTTAGATGTGTCTACTATGAATACCAGCAAGTTTAGAGCCACTATTTAAAACACATTTCAAAAATACACTCAACCTAAAATTCACTAAGGAAGAAAATATAAACAATTTATAAAATACATTGGGAAATACTCTTTAAGATTTGAAAGACTTCAGTTCATTAGCTTGAATTTTATCAAGGTCAATTACAGTATGAACTCCTGCTCTTGCTCTGTTCCAACCTTGATGCACCAGAAGTTCTCTAAGATGATCTATAGCAAATGCCAAGCATAAACCCCTATGATCAACTCACTGATACAGAAGATACATACTTATGGGAAGTAAAAGGATCGATTCTTCTCCCATATTGCCACAGCACAGTCCATGGTGTGATCCACAGGTGTTTTCCACCAGCACACAATGGGGCCCAACCAACATTTGGCTCAACTTACTCTCTCCCTCTTCCTTTTCTGGAAGAGAAAGCTTTATCCAGGAATACCATTTTGGTAAGATTATGTTTCTTCAATACTTTTCATGCAGTCTAGATTAGGTACAAAGCAGAGAGGCATAACTGACCTATATCTCTTTTGAGCAACACGTATTTCCCAGTAGCTTCGGTCTTCAATTTTTTAATTTTTATTTTTTAATACTTTCAGCCTGTCAGTCCATCCACTCCCACCTGGGACCATAATGTATGCAGTACTCAGAGCATTCCAGTAGTCCATGGGGTCTGAGACTGCTATTTGTTGCCAGACAGAGCATGTGTGTAAGTAAGAAAAGTAAAAGTACAAATATTGACTAAAGGAAAATGAAGGGATAGCTCTAAACGTAAAGCTGTGAATAGCCATTATCCTTAACTGCAGCCCTTCCCTTCTTTGGTTTCAGGAATATGTTATATCTGTGCTGCACATTTCAGACAAATACCTTCAAAAACAGCTGATGTTTCACTTTCAGACTTCAGAAATCCTAAAAATATTGAAATATTACACTCCAGAAGTAAAACAGTCAGTCTTTAGAGAGAAAGTTACAAACCAACTGACAAAAAGTGCAAACAAGACATCTACAGAATCAGTCAAGGTAGGTGTTTCTGCATGGAAACTCAGTGCCAGGAAAAGAGGTACGTGATCTCTAAATACCAACAACCTAGAGCTTTTCCAGGTTCTCTTATTCAACTTGATGTTTTCTTAGCCAGGCCCTGTAAAACCTAATGCAAGTCTCCAAGTGCAACTAACCAGTAATGTAACCGGCTGAGATAAAGAAATCACCGTAGTCCAACTCTGCATTCCTCTACGTATCCAATTTTTAAAAGGTTTAAAATTGTAGGGAAAGAAAAAAAAAAAAAAACATAGAAGAATCAGTGCTGACAATCGTTGATTACCTTAGCCCAAGCTATACATTCTTAAACTCTTTATTTTACTGACAAAATGAAACACTGTCTTGACTTCTTTCATCACCTTAGTGTGTATATTATTCTTTCATAAATACTCCAAATTAAATCCTCTTACCTGATTGTAAAATGCACCACTGTGAAGGAGGTGGTGGTGGGGAGGGTTGTCTTAAATGAACAGAGCAGAAAAGTCCTTAGATGAAAAGAGTAGATCAAATACTTCAATATGTACTGGTCTTGATGTAGAAAACCTAATTTAACGTTGAAAAGTAATTTGAACAAACTCTGGACAAAAGTCCTTCAGGTAGAGGGAAGCTACAAGTTATATGCTACGTCTACATTTATAATTCTACTAAAAGTCCATATTTTGAATGTTTCCTCTTATACAGACTACTAATGCAGGGAAGTCTGAAGCGATAACTGACGTATTTTAAAATTTACAATATTGTTAACATGGAGAAGAGCCTCCATATTCCGACCCACACAATTTTTCAGCTTTAACAGCTGATTTGTCACTGCAAACCTTGCCTTCTTATAAACCTTCATAGCTATAAGACACACAGTGACCTGTGCTAATAATGGCTTTTCTGTTTACTGTATCAACTGATCAATTCAGAATTGTACTTGATATAGAAAGGGTAACAATAAAATTCATGTTCTTCCACTTAGCTAGCAGGAAAAAGTATTCCTAGGCACCCTGTGATATGAACCCACATGAAAGCAGATAGATAGGAGGCCAGGAGGAAAAAATACAGTAGTATCTATTCTCTATAGAGATCTCTTACCTCTCACTTGCACATATGAATAAACAAACTGCTAACAGCAGTATTTTTCCCAGCTCCTGTGCTAATTTTATAGCCTAACTGTCAAGGTCTAGGAGGAGAGGCTTTATATAGATCAAACAGAAAGAACCTGCTCACTGTTTACCCAAACTGAAAAAGGAACTATGAGGGTGAGCAAAAGGCAAACAATATTGTTCTGCTTCAACACTATAACTACAGAGAAAGGCAACTGTAATGACTGATGGGGTGACCAGCTGCAGAAAATAACCCCATCCCTGCCCTCCTCCAGGAGAAGGCCCAGAAACAGTTAACATAATCCATGAACATCAAATCCTTCAGCCTAATGTAACACAAAATACACATACATTATTCTAATAGCCAAATCCTTTTAAAACTTATAAATCGGTAATAAATTAAATTCTCAAATGACTATTAGAACACACTACTTTTGATTTTTTAGCACGCATAGAGGAAGCTTTCGTCACCCAAATATGCTTTAATTTTGCATCTATTCTCACTCTGACAGCTATAGTGTGTCCCAGCTTGCTGTGAAAAAACCTGCAAACCTTGCAAAAGGCAATGGAGGTATTTCCAAATTGGAAGCAACAGACACCAACCAACACAGTCCGAGCAGTACAGCCAGTAAAAGTAATTACACCATAAAGTAATACTTTAAATCCAAAATCAACCACTTTTCACTGGATGACCTTCAAACTTCTAAAAAGCAACCTGCAAAGGAAAGAAAGATTGTACATGGAGTCTTTGTATTTACTCCTTCATTATTTATACTGCAAGACTGGGAATTTTTTTATGGACTGCTTGCACTTTTTACCCAGTTCATTTTAATTACAATATTTAAGTTTTCATCTTTGTTTTTCCTGGGGAAGCCTCCCCGCATTTGCCAAGATCAAACTTAGGTTTTCACAAGGTGTTTTAGACATAGACTTGTACAACAACAAGGAACGAGCATTTGGGATGAATTCCTGTAGCATGCCACAGTTTATTAAAACTGTGAAGAAATCAACAGGAGTAAGGCACTTTTGAAAAAGAGAGGCAAGCCCAAAAATTAAAGGGAGAGAAAAAGTCAGGCAGCTGATCTGACACAGCTCACCCAAACAGGGTATCTGGGGAACACAGTGTGCTCTTGTTATGCAGATCGTCATACCTAGTACACCAGGTACATCATGGGCTGCATTTGGGAACACATGTAATGAGCAATTACAAGGTTAATAAGAAACCCTCATGTTACCAAGTTTCAAAGCATCTTCTTTCTGCCAAGGTCAATAGGAGCAACAGTCCAGGCTTTTAAAGAGACTGCCCTGTTTTTTTTACATTTTTAACTACGAGACCAGGCCAAATATGCTTGATGGGGAAATAAAGACAGGAAAAGAAGCTGGAACAAGCTACTTTTTAGAGGATGAATTCAGAAGGGGGGGCATTCTAAACTATCCTTAAACAAGCAAGTCAATAGTATATTTGTGTGTGAGTTCTTTAAGAAAAAAATTCAACCCAAACTGTTGACATAAGGCCAAATTTTCTGGAGCATCTCTCCTGGGCACAGGCTGAGACTTTCTGCACAGCTATGACCATTGGCATCCATGCTGCATCCTCCCCTGTCAAAGGCACCTGTGGGCTCATCTCCACCCCGCCACCTATTTCCACAACACGTGCAAGAGCTTAATTATCTCTCAGATACTGCCATCAGGATCTTCAGCATAAACCAGCCCGACAGTTTTAAAAGTTCAGGTTCAAATAAAAGCTCAAACTAACCACAGGTAAGAGGGATGTATACTGACAAGTGATCGTGTCACGTGCCAACAGCAGCCTGTGCACAGGCTGCACACGCCTCTTGTCAATCCATTTGCACTTATCTGGATAACGACAGCATTGTACCTGGCCATCCTAATACTACATACAGACTTCTCAGGTTGATGCAAACATTCTCCAGCCAAAATCTGACTCCCAGACCAAAGACATAAAATCTAAGATCTTTTACTTCCACTTTTTTCCAGAACTTTGCCCCTTCTTATCAATTTGTATTAATCTTAAAATGGACACTACTCATGGCACTAAAGATGTTAGCTGTCATCTTGTATACAAAACATAGTGGGGGGAAAAAAGGGATGGGGTAGGGAGCTGCATGTTCTTCCAGTAGTTTTTCATGGAAGGATGATTGAAAATGATGGAGAAGAGTGGTAGTTTTCTCTCCAAACTCCAGATACGATCCCAGAATACTGCTGCTGGATATTTCTGTGGAAGAGCTAAAAAACTAAATACCATCATGGTTATACTTCTTTAAAAGCCACTATTTATCTACATATTTAGAAAGGCCTTGCTTCCGTTGTGCAATGTGCAGAGCAGGGCAAAGCTATTACAGCGCAGTGACCCAGCCACCTGTTACACATTTGGTTCTGCATACACAAAAAGAAACATATCTCAATAAGACAGTGCAACAGAAAAACTTGCAATCCTCTAAACTAGTACTGAAAAATAGTGAAATAATCAACTCCGACAGATCTTTCAGTACTGTTGAGGAACTTGTATTTTAACAGCACCTGAAAATAACACATATGCTGAGAATATGCGTCCTGAGACACAACAAAAGCCCTTCTTCCAACCAGTATGGGCCAGATATATTTATTGACAATGTTTTGTAGATACCTTACAGTTGCTTACAGATACTACGATGTGTCATACGATCAACTATTCTCCTTAAGTGTGATCATTATAGGACACAGGTACAGGAGTGTTCTCCCTACCTTCGATCTTGAAATGTATGAACTCCACAAGGTTTCATGTAAAAGATATTTTACTCTGGGAAAATTGACTTTTAATCTGAAACACTTCTTTCTCTGAAGGATTCAGATCTGAGCGTGGACTGTTCAAGTTCAATTTGTCCTGAAATTTACTTAAAACACCATGTTCTTATTCAAAGCTTTCCCCCCCACACACTGACAGTTTTGCTAAGCATGCAAGACATTCCATTTCACACTAAGCATTTTTAAATGCACTTTACAGATTTAAAATTTATACAAATACAGCTTAATAACTGAAATTGAGAACCAAGACCTCACCTCAACTTTGCAAAAGAAATAGTTTCGCTCAGTTGTTATATAGGTTGTTCTGTTTCTGGATGCTGAAACAGACCAATCACTAATTTCCCAAAACAACAGCTGAATGCATTTTAAAAGGACTCCACCCTAATAATTACACCAAGTGAAAAATACTTTCAAGTTGCCTATAAACTGGGGACTGATGGGGTGGCTTGAGACTTTAGCAGATTCTGTACAAGCTGAGGAATTTCCCAATGTTATTTCATAGTATCATACAGTAAGACTTTATTTTTTGTAGTAACACAAACAAGTAAACAAGTACTAGAAGTACTTGTCTTATTTAAATGGCAGCCTGAAACAGTAAATGCATTTGAAAAACAGTCAGCAATTGAGTGGTTACCTCAGCAACTTTGTTGATGCCCTAGCATGGTATCTCAACAGCCTAAAACAGGGCAGCTGCTGCAACAAACTAATGTACATCTGTAGCAGGGTACACCCCTTTGTGAAGAAACAAGGGTATTAAAACAGGTATCCATACAACTTTTAGATGTGCTTTTGTTTGGAAAGACACTAGGCTAATCCAACCTACTCCACAAAGCTTGGCATAACCTAAATATTCCATAACACTATGTGCCTATTTATTTATCTGTTACAGAATATGTCTACCATCTTGTCCTTGCCTTCCCTTTTTTAGCAGAACTGAATGCAGCTCAGTGACACTTCAATACACATAAGGAACACATAATTTTGTACAGAAGTTTTTATTAATCTTTGCTTCAAGCTAAAGCTCAAAGTCTGGATTTGTCAGCTCAAAATTGCACATAAAGTGCTGACTTCATTTAAATGATAGAATAATGATGGAAAACAGAAGAGAAAAAAAACATTAGCCTGGATATTTCATCAGGATCCTGAGAAGTATAACACATTACATTATTATGGACAGTGCTTGACAATGCTAGTAGTTAGACTGATGTAATCTGTTTCATTGCAAGTTCATGTTGATGACCTTAACTGTGATTAAAAAAAAAATGTGTATATATACATATACACACAAACAGATCATAGATATGCACACACGTTTTCCAGATGAGTCAACAACTATTTCGGAGTTCATTCTTCTATAGCAGAAATATACAGCTTCATTAAAAATGCTGGTTAAATAGAAATAATAACGATATAGAAATGAATTGTTTCTAAGTATTAGGAAATCCGTATTCACAGACACTAGGGAGAAATCACTATTCTGCACAATGTTTACTGCTTTATTAAATTGTGATCAAACTGTGGATAAAAACATCCTCCCAGTTCAACAGACAGCACAAGATGCAAAAATGAAACAACAAAAAGAAGGTCCAAATCTGACAGAATAAGGAAGCAATCTTCTATTTTTCCTCTTTCCAGAGACCTGGGGAGCCAGAGGAAACACTGGCATGACTAGAAGATAAAACGTATTATTTTTACGGCTTAAAAACGATAACCATACAACAGCAGATCAGAGCTGCATCAATATTCAATGCTGCAAAATATCTTCTGAGCCACAGCTGAGGAATTTAGCATCCTTTGTAAAATTATCAGAATGATACAACATGTCTGTCATTCACAAAGCAGCCAGTGGTATCTTTACCCCATTTGAAATTAGTATGAGATTTAAAAGACAAATATGGAACTGTTTTTGTTACACTTAAAACGTACAGTCTCTGGGAAAATATCAGAAGAGGATTCATTCACTTTGGCTAAACATTTTGCATTGTGATAAACTTTTTTACATAGGATAACTGGCTATCATACTTAAGACATATTATGACAAAAAGGTGGTAGAAACAAAGTAGCAAGAAAGTGGGGAATGCAAGCCAGTCAGATGATTAAACGAATGAAAAGCTTTTGGACAAGACTAACTCGATAACCCAAATTACAGCATTAAATATTAACTATTGGTCACAACTGATGAGGGAGAATTGGAGAACAGAACTCTTCCTATTCCCTGCAACTAATTGGTCTCAGCAACTACAGAGAAAATTTAAGCCTCCACGCAAAACATAGTTTCAACTCCATTTTTCCCCTAATTATTTTTACCGATGGAAATTTATAGTATATACTATGCACACTGGAGGTGAGGAGGTTGAGAGGCAGCCTCACTGCTCTCTGCAACTTCCTGAGGAGGGGACGTGGGGAGGGAGGTGCCGGTCTCTGCTCCCTGGTCACCGATGACAGAACACATGGGAACAGCACAAACCTGCCCCAGAGGAGGTTCAGACTGGACATGAGGAACAATTTCTTTACTGTGAGGGTGGTCAAACACTGGTACCGGCTTCCTAGCGAGGTGGTTGATGCCCCATGCCTGTCAGTGTTCAAGAGGCATTTGGATAATGCCCTCATTAACATGCTTTAACTTTTGGTTAGCCATGAACTGGCCAGGCAGTTGGACTTGACGGTCTTTGAAGGTCCCTTCCAACTGCAATACTCTATTCTACCAAGATGACCATCAAGTATATTCCAAAACTAAAGTATAGCTATCAATTTGTTAATCAGAGACAAAGCATTTAGATGTGTTCTATGGTACTCAGCATATCCCTTGTCAAAAGTAATGTTCTTCTTCCTGTCATAATTTTGAAAGACTACAAAATGCATACTCTATTATTTCCCTCATTATGAAGAAATAGTTTTATGTGATGTTACAATTACAAATGAAAAGTGGTGGCAACACTGATGGATATATTTATCTATTTAGCTATTTTTGCTCAAGCAAGATTTTCTGCAGATTCTTCTTTTGCTCTAGTTTTAACACCACTTCCCCAAACAAAATGAATTTGGTCAGTCCAGTTCCCTTAAATTCAACCAAATACTCTGTTCAAAAAGAATCTGCCTTGAAGAATTCAGATGCTGAAATCTACTTTTTAGGATAACATTCTCATTGGTGATAATAAGGTTTCCTGGTAACATAAAATGCAAACACTATAGGGTGATGGAATAAACTATGCTTATCAAATATTTAACTCCCTATCGTTCTTAGTGAAAGCAGCAGAGGTGTATTTCTACCAGCAGTTACCACTGATTCTGAACAACTTGTTTTTGGTAGGAAACCACATGTTTCCATGTGGAAATGAATTTCAGAAGTTTGTCTTCACACCTCCTCTTCCCCCAGTCAGCTTCTTAGCTTCCACCCCATTTTGAAAGGAAGAGTTTTCAGTTCCCTCTTAAAACTACTGGGATTCATTTCTATCTGTATTTTGGAAACACTGGAGAAAAGGCAATAAAAATGTGTCCAGCTATAGCAAAATATTTTGAGGAACATGTTTTGATTTTTTTGTCATCTTCCTAATGCAAGACAACTTCTTACAATAAGACTCTAATACTTTTCCTGCTCTAATTTTAAAGATTGTAATTCTTGGGCTTTATACCACTTCTCTTGAGATTCCTTTAGTATTTGAGAGAAGAATACCTCAGAATAGTTACAGTATTCCATACACAAGTTTCTTCCTTTTGTTTAATGTCATCAATATTAATTTCAATCACTATACATATCAGAGCAGTTCCTTTTCCTTTCTTAATATTCTTCAAATATTTACAGACAGCTGTTTCCTTCTTAGTCGACATGCAGCTAAACTGTATATACTAAGCCCTGTTACTCATTCCTCACAAATCAGTCCCAGCATCCTCTCTAAAGTGGGGTCAATTCGTATGCAAGAATGCAGGCAGTTATCATTCTGTCACTGAGATGTTTGAAAGTGTCTGGGCAAGACATGCAAAGTGATCTTAAGTATTGTTGCTTACAATAATACTTCATCCTCAGGTAGGTCAGAGATGTTTTAGTTCCTGAATGAGATTTTCTGGCAGCTAATTCTAGAATTTTTTAATACTTTCTAAAACTTCAGTTACATATGCCTTTTAACTCCCAAGTGTTTTAGAACTTTTTAAGCGTATGTTCCCAGAAGTTTGTTAGTGATTCATTCACTCATTAGCAGCAGCACTATATTTAAAACAACCTAATAACTCACATCTCCAACTTACAAATTCAGTCCTAAAACCCATAACTCTTTTGGAGAAATACACAATGACACAGGTGATGTTTATATATTTTCATATGCTACTACAAACATTTTTCAACACTAGATACTTCCAGGAATTTTGTTCAAAACTTGCGACAACCATATTTGTACATTAAAAGCTGTACCTATGATTAAAATTATGCATTTTTAAGAGGGTCAAGTGCGCTTCCATCTGTCAGATGGTAACCAGCCCCATGACTGATTAAAATATTTCATCAGTAGATCTGCAGGTTTTGGAAGCATTTTATGCTTGGGAGCTACCACTTTCACTAAGAACGAATAGATACATAGAAGTGAGCTGCAAGTACTACAAACAGCTCTTAAGTATACATGCTATTCTTCGCTTCTATATCCTCCATAAGCTGGTCATTTTCTTCCCTTAAAGGTTTATACTTCTTCCTCTCCTGGACAGCTTTCAACTATGTGACAATGAAGAAATCAAACACCAAAATAGCAGCAGCTACATATCCTCTGCATGACAGTGTAATTTCTTCTGCCTTAAGGCAGTGTCTAGCACTGAAATCATAGCCTGTTTACTTATAACTGGTGCTATATTACAGCAAAGACTTAACTCTTGCTTATATAAAATGTGCACAAGACCAATTTACTCACAGTGGTCCTATTTACAGTTCAGAGTCCAAGCCAGCATTTCCTTCTACAGCCAAGTCAGTGACAATATTTGGACAGAACTCTAGTTCTCACACAAAAGTACAGAGGAGATCAAGCCCTAGTGCTACTTGTATTCTTACAAATAGGAAACAAGAAAGCAAATGTCTATGCACATCCATTCTTTTTGTTTTAGAAGCTGTTGAGAACGGTCACAAGTTTAAATTTTAAAAGAAATCACCTTACAGAGTTTTTTAATAGTATTTATACCTAAAGTCAAAAGTATCTGATACAGATCTTTCATCTCTTAATAAAAATGTAAACATTTGTATGAAGGGGTCTCAGAAACTGCTATTTCTATGCTCATTTGAATTGGGATGCATGAATTCTGATAACCATATGACACCAAAAGGGTAAAGTTTGAACTGAAATGAGCAAAGGAGAACACAACAGACATTTTGACTTCCAAAAGAGGAAGTAAATAAAATGAAGAAAACAACAGCATTTGTGCAAGAGTCATGTACATTAGAAAAGCAGCCCTGTATATGCAGTTCTTCACACATGAGCAGTTTCATCCATGTTGTTTATTGAGAAACCAGATGAAATTGCTAGAAACTACCTGTTCACTAATACTAAATGTGGATGAGTTTCAAATCATAATTCCTTAGCCACAATGGACCCTTTGCAAAAAGGTTTTCAGATATGTCTGTAGCAGCAAATTAAATGCATCCATGAGTGTTCTGGGGGAAGTGAGGCCAACTGGTACAAAACGACACATGTCTAGGTTGGTAAACTTCCCTAGTCTGCAAAACAGAGTGGCCTCACAGAAACTGCCTTTGGGGAATGATCCCTGGAACACTGACTACCAAACAGTGTCCAGGAATTAGCTCACTGGTTTTGGCATCAAGTTAATCGGGACATTTTTCTGTAAAACTTCTAGCTTGGACACAGCTAAGGAAATGCAAAATGTTTCCAGGTCCAGTCTGCATCCACGCAGAGAGAAACTGCAACCCATCAAACCATCTTCAGGTGGTACAGCCTCTGCACTCTACAAGACTGTCCACTATACTAAGAAATTCCACAGCTGTATTTTGGCAATCCCTCTTTTGCCACTGGTTATAATCTATCTTACACAAACTAACTTTTGTATACTTGTAAGGCAAATTTCTCTAGAATTTTTTAATGTATAAAAATATCCTTCAGTGGTGTCTTTTTCTATAATAATTGCTAGAAATTATAAATACTGAGGAAAAATCATTCTAACTACCAATACTTATCTATAATTATTTTATTCAAGTGCTCTGCTATTGCCAGCCACCTCAATGAGCATTACCTCCTAGTATTAATCAACATAAAAATACATTTCTATATATATTACAGTAAAATTGTTTATAATAGTTATTTGGAAAATAAAACTCTTATCATCTGTAGGTGTAAAATGAATAAACAACTTCTGTGTATTAAAGTTATCTTGATGAAGGCATTGATTTTATGGCGTATTTCCCAGACTAACAATATAAGCAGTTGATGTTTTAGTACACCTAACAATCAGGACCAATTCCATAGCTGGCAATTGGGTCCTTTAACCCAGCTCCTATCAATGAGCATTGAGAACCTAGGTGCAGAGGCCATTTCTACACAGCAATGCAATTTAATCATTCAAATCATGACATTAATCTAAATAGATTAATATATATATATA
>VXAA01004788.1:69657-116095 GCA_013399115.1 Anseranas semipalmata | reverse complement strand
TTCCACCACATCCTCACCTACCTTACAATAGCACTCATCCAGAGGATAGCTTGGGAAAACTATGGCCTGTATTAGATTAGCTTAGAGTAAAAGTTGATCTCTCCCACTGTCAGTGACCACCATAAGTACCTCCACAGGACAGTCTCACAATGACCAGCAATTTCTGATTCTTTTTTTTTTTTTTTTAATCCAGGGGCATTGTCCTTGATTTATTTATTTATTTATTTAGCCATTCAATCACTTTTGCAGCCCTTCCAAATGTTTAGCATCTACAGCATCCTCAGGATAGGATTGTGAAGAAGATCACAAGAAAAAACAGCTCTTCTTTGCTTGTTTTGAATCAGCCACTTGCTGGTTTTATTCAACATTAATTCTATATACGTAGTATAACAGACATAAATGGTGCTGGGACCAGGGATGAAAGATCTCACGTTGAAAGTGAAGGAGGTAAGAGAAGGGGCCAATTTTGACGTGTGTTAATCTCAAAAATTTTCAAGGGCAATGACAACATAGCTGAGATTACAGCAGCTTTGCTGTGACATAGACAAGTATAATGACTGCCAGAGAAAAATGAGCATAGATTATAAACTAATAAGTTTTCACTTAAAATAATCTATTTTTTCACTTTTTAGGATTTTTGAGTTGCAAAGAAGAGAAAGGAAGGTACACATAGGCAATCACTGTTTCATATTTGCAATATTTCAAAATATTGAAAGAAACAGCAACATCTGGAAGATTTCACAGTACAAGTAGATGTAGTTCCTAGTAGCTCCAGCTGTAAATTAGAACCTGTTTCATCCTAAACTCTGTGTATACACTTAAAACCAAAGATAAACCATCTCCGAACGGTTTACAGATGAATCGAGATACGGGAAATACAGAAATATTGAATACATTTTTTTGCATAAAAGTATTCATTTTAACATTATCATCAACTTTCTTAAACATTCTCTGACACAGTAAGCTGGCAACACAGCCAGTTACTGCTAAACTGTTTTTTTTTCTTAGCTAATTTGGAACAACAGCAGCATGGGATAAGCTGCACAGTTTTACTCAGCTGTTTCTTGCATACATAATTATCCAGATTTAAAATCTAGCAATTCTAGTATCTTAATGGTTAAAAAATGAATACATCTGTTCTGGAACAAAAAAAAAAAAGGCATCTGTTGATTCCTTAGAAAGCTTCAATTCTCAACATTAAAAGAAAGCTGATAAAAAGGAGGATCCAGCACTGATTATTTTTAAACTATTAACACAATCTCTGTGCTTATTCTTCACAAGCTTCTTAGGAATTCCCAGCAACGTATGGTACATGGAATGTATGCTATTTCCACACAAAGCAAACAATAATAAGTTCTGGTTTGGGCCATTCAGTTATTAGATAATAGACACGAGCAGCTGTAACTAAATTTAACCTAATAAAAGATTCATAGATAAAACATCTGGGGGGTTGGTCTTTCAGTGTGTCTATGTATAAAACTGAAAACAGCTTTATTTTTAAACAAAAACAGATTAAACAGCAAACAGATAAAGCTATGCTGTGGCTATTCTTAGACATTGTTAGTGATTGCAGTAGCTACAGAAGTTTAACTTAATGTGATAAATAAATCAGGATGAAGGCAATATATAAAGTTACTAGGACTTTAAAAAGTTTTCTACTTTGGGAGGGAATGGAAGGTTAATCCAAATTCTGGAATGTCGTACATCTTTTAAGCTTTGAAAAATACAATAATTAAAATATTTGCTAAGGATACAGAACAGTGTTACTTTTATATACATTTAGCGTTGTCTTTGCTGTTTGCAGCAAACTATACTAATTATTAAAATACTATGTTAATGCTGCATGAATGCTATATTAAAGGTAAAAGTTGCATGCACAAATTTCCTATTAATATAGTACCCTTGCACAAACTGTTTTTAAGAATGGAGATGCTATCACTAGGTTGAATATAGGACTGATTCCCCCACATAGTCATCCTGACCCATTGGAGATCCCACATGGCCCTTATCTGCCACTACAGAAAAGCACAGGTTCCCATAAGCTTCACATCATATCTGCCAGCCTTGTGGTGCTATCTCTAGCACCTTAGGAGATCTCAAATGGCAGTTGATGACTGCAGCTTGGCAAGGGAACCAAGCTGTAAGTGTTAGTTGCATACATCTTAGGTTCAACTATAGCTTAGCTCAGCTGTAACCCCATGGAAACAATCCAGTGGGCAACTGAACTGACTTAGCATAGCACAAGAAAATGCTTAAGGCTTTTATTTCTCTTCATAGGGAAGCCTCCAAAGACCAGATCAGACTTAGAACATAATTTTCCTGCAACAAGATAGGGCAGACACTCAAATATCTCTAATCATTCTAATACTGTGATCTTATGCTTCTGATGTGAATTTAGAGTTTCTTAATGCTCTGTTTAAAGTTCTGATCAGGAGTGCTCCTTTTGTAACCTCACACAGCAAGCAAAAGAGAAAAATTAAAAAATACAAGAAAATCTACTTCTCATCCTTTTCTTCTAATCCATGGTGGCACACGCAGAAACTCTTAGGATAAATGAAATCAGGACCATTGTATAGGTCCCACAAGAACAATTAACAAGATTATGCAGTTACTAAGAGATGACTGCAACAATTTGGCTGCTACAAGATGTAGCCAGAGTACCTTTGGTTGAGGTGGTCAATAAAGAACACTTAATAACCAGTTTTATTGATAAATTGGAAGTTGATGGGGAATGTTAATCCTTTAATAGTCTCATCCAGCAATGTAGATCTCATTACGTGCTTATCATCTTGTATATTCCAGCAACTATGAAAATAGATAAATAGATAATAACTTGTTAAACCCCAGTCTACACAGGATCACAGCCCAGAATTTGTTTCACAAAGTGAAACAACACAAACATAAATAGTACAAGAATATCAATTCCCTCATTTAAAATAAATAAATAAATAAATAAAAAAGCTCTGTTAGAGAAGAAGGTCAAAACTTGGTGAAATAAGTACTCAGAAGAGCAAGAGAAGTCTTGCTCTGTGCTGCCCAATTAATTTTGCTTGGTAAGCTGTGTGAAAACTCTGTTCTCTTGTCTAATTTAGCGTTGTTTGGCTGTCAAATTAGATTGTTTCCAATTAGAATTTGCTACTTATCCTAAATTTGGTTGTGATCAGTCATGCTAAAAATATTCCAGGAAGTCAAAATTTTATCCACGCAAAATCAGAAGTGAAAAGTTGTCATGCTTTATTGCTAGACTTGAAGGTGCATTAATAACAAACAAAATCTGATCAATAATTTGTTATCCTCTTCGTACTTAACAACTGTTGGCCTGAAAAGATAAGGTAATTTGTTGATGTTAGTGTCTTGTCGTTGGGAACGGTCCAAAGGGCATTCTTTGTTATAATCTAAAATATATAACTTGCATTTTCTTATGAACCTGATATGGTCATAAGTCCCATGGTATATTTGGGATACTTTTTCTCACTGCTTAAATACTGTTGTTTACATTTATATCATGTGCCGTTAACAACAAAATTAGTGTCCTTGTCAATATTTTATCAACATAATTAGCCTCAGAAGAGCCCAGCATCCCGAAAATCCCATTAGAACATCTCCTTCACAAGAGCATTCTTTGTGAAAAATTATTGTATCAAGAATGAAACACCTTCCACTCTGTCAAAGGCAATTTATTTCCAATTTCCTACTTCTATTACAGCAATTAGCAAAACTCCAAACTAGTCATGCTTCCAGAATCCAATTATTTTCTAAATAGGCCACTAGAATTACCTTTGAATAGTCAGGGCACAACACTCCAAATATTGCATTACCCCAATTCCTTCACTGAATTCCATTAAATATCCAAGCACAAATAATGCTTTCAGTTTATATATTCCTTAGAAATTCTCTACTGTAGTTGTCTTCTTCTCCAAATCCATGGTCCTGCCAAGCCTGCAGATTTTTGGGGTCTGCTCATTCTTGATGCATGGAATATAGGAACATGTGGCTATCCTCATTCAATCAGGCAGGTACATTAGGAATCTGATATAGCATTAACCCAAGATAGGTAAAAACTCTTTACAGAGAAAATAAGAAATGAGGCAGAGTCTATCAGGAAGATGATAAAGAAGAACATGAGAAGCAATCAGAATAATAATTAAAAAAAAATCAAAAAATGATGTTTTTGGAATACCTGGAGCTAAGCAGACACTTGGGCACTAAGCTTCCTTTTGGTTTGGACTTATTTGTGAATAAAGGACAAGATGTATTCAAAATTCAGATATTTGTGAAAATCAGAAGAGAATATATTTCTAATTCACAAGACCTGTTCTCTGCTCAGGAAAACGGTGATTTTTTCCAATCTAGGGAGCAAAAATCGAGTGTCTCATATGGAGGTAGCCTGGAGCCAGGTGCTGAACAGATTACACTTCTAACAATGTAGTAAAATATTGAGATGTGTAAGACAAGATGGACTTACTGATGTTTGTTCACAGGTTCTAGACACCAATAAATTTCTATGACTATATGACTCACAACTCCTCTGACCCATAATTAGCTGAATCAGATTTACAAGCTGTCAAAATGATATTATCATACACATCTGTTACAATCACTCCTAATTATCTTCCATCATCTAAATCATACTGCAAAATAATTATTAGTGGATTTGATATATTAAACACAAGGCACATATCAGCAAGAGTTATGAATTAAAACAAAATAATAATTACACCTAAAATTTAGACTGATTCAATTGATTTCAAATATTTTTTCATTATATTTAAATATATTGTAATAGTGCAGAAGCACATTTATGACATGAATCACTCTCAGGTCCAGCTGAAAAGATGAACCAGCCAACAGAATTGTTTCCAAAGGTTTTCAGGGTATGGCCAACCTGAGAATAAACAAACAAAAAATGTCTGCCTTATCCAAAGCCCCAGACTCTTAAATTATTGAGTTACAAGTGTAAGACTGCTTTATTTTGTATTGCTGTTTGTATTTTGCATTGCTGATAACATGTAAAATAAATAAAAATCTGCTATAGTCACTTTATTTCTAAGAAGTGACACGAACTGGTGAACTCCAAGGAAATAAATCTAATAAATGTAATCTCCAAGAATATGAATCTAAGCAAAATGCTTATTCTTAGGACATCAAAGAGGTCTTTTTTTTTATTTAAAAGGAAAAAAAACAGTTACACTACTACTTATGCTATTAAAAAAAATAAAATCTCTCTTTACAAATTAATAACAAGTCACGTTGCCAAATACGAAGAGCACGTATAATATTACAGCTTTACAAAAAAGACCTTGTTCAGATCTCTTACTGATACAAATTGGCAAAGTTATATTTACTTTTTATATATGATTTATTTCCAGATTTGTACTATGCTTTCTTGTATCCCATAATGATATTCAACAATTAAAGATATTTTGAAATGTAGAGTTTTTTAAAAATAAAAGAAGTAAAATGAAGTAGTATAGCTATCATTTTTTTCGTAAAATCAGCTAAAGCTTATATCTTTTCAGGTCTCCTACTTCTTTTCCAACTGATAGGATTTTTTTTTAAAGTCATAGGAAACAGGAGAAAAACCAATAATTCCATGTAGTCATTGATTAAAATATTACCGCTTTCAATTGAATAAATTTGCACAAGATTAAGACTTTTTTGTTTGTTTTAATCAAAATGGACTAATTTAGGATTTTGAAATGAAACAAAAAAAAAGTTTTGTTTTGTTTTGTTTTTCTGCAATGATGAGGATAGAATTATGAAAGGTTCACAGGAGAATTCAAGTTAGAAAAGACCTTGGGAGGTCTCTAATCCAACCTCTTGCTCAAATCAGGGGCAGATCTGAGGTCAGACTATGTAGCTCAGGGTTGTGTCCAGTCAGGTCTTGAAAACCTTCAAGGACAGAGACAACACAACGTTTGAGACACTCCAGCCTCAACCATCTGGTGGCCCTTCACTGAGATCACCCCAGTTTATTAATGTCTTTCGGCAGGGCACCAAAATAGATGCAGTACAACAGATGTGGTCTCGTGCCCACTGAGTAGAGGGGGATAATCACTTCCCTCTTAAAGTGCTATCCAAATCCTCAACATGATTAAAGAAAGCACAGATTTACTTCAGATTTACTAAGTAGCCCTTTCTGATGTTTCATATAAAGCCACATTATTTTTCTCCAAAACAAGAAAGATTAACAACTTAATAAAAAACATCATTTTAGAAAGCTGTTTTTATAACTTTGCTCCTAGTTTTCAGTCATGACAGTGCAGGTTATTGGAATTCCCCCCAAACTTCCAGTTAGGTTTTTAGTCCTGACTATACGCACTGATAGAAGAACGCTAGATTCCCATAGCCAGCTGTGCAGCTCTTATCCTCTCCTATTTCCTCAGATGAGCCTTTTAAACTGAGATAAAGCAGCACTACACTTGTTTAATGGAAGATATGTCTACATTGCCAACATTAAAAGAAAAAAAGAAAAACAGATTCTGATCACAGTTAGCTATGTGATTTTATGTCTTCAAACAAAAATAAAATAAAATAAAACAAACACAGATTAAATTGAAAAAAAAGAGGACAAAATACAAAACAAGCTTACAAGGCAGAATATGACCTCTACTGGGATATTACATGTGTTTTTTTCTTTTTTTTTCTTTTTTTTTCCCCCAAAGATAAGGAAAGGATTTTTTTTTTTTTTTTTGGATGAGAGATTTTATCCCTGCTCTTATCTTGTCAAATGACTGTAAAATAGCTGGTAGGAAATGTTGCTAGGGCACAAACATTACTTATCTTCTTAATTCATTTACTGTCTTTAAATATATACATACCAGCGACTAGAATTATGTACATCAGTTGGCTCTATTCACAGACCTGAGGATTGCAGACTGATAAAACCCTGAGTACACTGATGAGGAGTTTAAGTACCTCAGGAGAATTCTTTGGTTATTTTTCCCATCTCTGCTCACCAGAGACTTTTTTTTATTTCCATCTGAAAATCTTTCTGTAATGTTGTCATATTTCTCATTCCTTTGTGATACCCAGAAATCCAGTTGAAGAGTTCTCATGGTCATCTCCTACAAAGCATAGATTTTTCACCTTTATAAGTAAATAACTGCGTTCAAAATATGTCTAACCATTTAGTTGTCTTACTCAGAAATTTGCAATTATACTCAGAGCAAGAGTTAAAAAAAGAGTACCAAAAAAAAAGAAAAGAAAAAGAAAAAAGAAAAAAAAAAGGGCATATATATAAATCCTAAATGCATAAGCCATAACACCACTGGAACTGAAGTTTACCAGGTACTTTTTCAAAGGCTTGTTTTGTTTTTAATTAGGCTAGTTCAAATATAGCTTTACTGTTAAATTTGAAATGTTTTAAATCAGGTATAACTGTAGACGGAGATCAGAACCCAAATTTAAAGTGTACTGAAATCCCTTCCTAAGCTCTAGGAATTAGAGCTTCCTAATTAGGGCTAGGGTTAAGGTTAGGGTTTCCTAAACTCGAGGAAACAAAAGGAATTAATGTAGGTTAAATAGATAAATGTGAACAGCCAGTGCTGCTTACCATCACAGAAAGTAGCAAACAAGCATACTACAATTTTAGTTTGTATGTAATGAACTCTGATTTCAATCCGAGGTCTTAAAATCACCACAAATTATAGACACAGAAAAGAGAATGAAGGTTTTCTTACAAATGAAGCTATATTGTCAAGGAGAAAAAGAGATGGGGAGGGCCTGCTATTCGTTTTTGAAGTTAAGAAGTCTGGACTTTGGGGAGTAGAGACTAAATTTCAAAGCTGGAGGGTCTTTTAAGAGACAGCAACCCCCTTTGACCACATTTGAAGTTCTATGATTTAGAAAAATAGGAAATTTGGCTGTGTGTATTATGATCTAAATATGTTGTTTTTGTGTGTTGTTGTTGTTGTTGTTTTTTTAAAAAAAAAAACACTCTTAAGTGTCCACCAGATAGCTTACTAAAAGCTACTTGACACAGAGCACTGGCCCAGTGGGTGCCTTAAGCATGGTTTAATGAGGCAGCAGATGGCTGTACTCTGCAGTGCCTTCAGCCTTGAGCAACCACAAGGTGTTTCAACATGTCATCCACCTAATGGCAAATTAGCCTTTAGTCACACAAACATAACCTGCCATTGTGAAGTTCACATTGGAAATGAAAGGCTGCCCATTCCTTATCAGCCAAAACTGTTACAGAAAATGATGGAGAAGGAAAAAAGTAATGAGGCAAAAATGCAGGGAAAGATGTACACTAAAAATTGGGGCATTTTATTGGGTTTTATTATTTTCAGGAGAAAAGAAAAAAAAAAGCAGTGTAGTTTCAAATGTAAATTTCTTGGTGAAAAATGGCTGGTTTTCATATCGCTTCAGAATCACTGTCTATAATCAAATAATAATAATAAAAAAAAGAACATCACAGGTTATTCTTTAGTGATATAACCCAATTTGTTCAGACAATGGACATGCAGAACTTGAGTCACTCTTGGTCATATTTTGGGAAGCTTGATTATAAAAGGTGATTGTGCAGAGCAAGGGCCAAGACCTTTCTCTCATTAACCAAATTAAGTCACTGTCAGTGCTCCTACCCATACACCCATACTACCCATTAAGCATGTTATTCAGAAAACAATAGAAGCACACATTTCTTCATTGCTTTCCAGTGTTCCACACACAGTCTCCCTGTGGATGGGTTACGGGAAGAGTACTGTCTCTGTCACTCATGAAGATAGACAACATACACAAGTCATCACTTAAGTGACCTGCAATATTCCACTAGAAATTCTGGGCAGCATATCAGAAAAAAAATTATCACTGCTCTTTCTGTGATTGTTCACCCTTGCTGCCCTACTTCATCCCCCTTCCAGCTTGGTCCCAGACTGTTCCTGGCATCCAGTCATCCTCTCACCCGTGATGAGCTGGTAACATTCTGTGACAGATTTCTGTCATCACAGATTGCCTGTTTAGTTGCTGTTCTTGTAGAAAAGCTCAGTATCCAGAAGTCAAGATTCACAGCTGCCATTTTCCAGCATCCTGAAAGTGCTTTCCTTTAACCCATTCCCAGCTACAGATTGTTGAATAATAAAGCTCTATGTCACAACATGCATTTGAACACGTTATTTGTGACTTCTAAATTGGCAGAATATTAATCTAAGCTCTGTCCAATGGCCAGAGCCCAAAATGGACATTTGACTGGGAGGGGAGAACATCATTTCTGCCTCAGCTAATCTGTCACAGAAACAAAACTCCATCTTGTTCTCAGAGGAAAGAAGGTGACTAACACAAAACCCAGGCAAATCCAGTCTCTTTCTAATACATAGTTGTAAGAGTGAAAGCTGCTGATCAGAGGCCACAGGCATGGAGCCAAAATATAACCTCTCCCCAGTCATCTTTCCCCCTTTTACCTACTCTTATCACTTCAGTTTATCTCATGACTACATTAATCCTCCTTCTACTTCTCCCTGTGCACCACCACCTCTAAGAAGACAGACTTAAATAAACTATCCTAGTTTTCATTTTTCAGACCAGGAATAGAAGTAGACCAACACAACTAAAAGCCCCACATTTGTCCAATGCTCTGCTCCTTATGACTCTGTCATCACATTATGGCTCCCCATTCTTGCCATCAGAATTCTGTGCAAATTTTACTATGTCTCTTGACTGGGAACAGTTATGTAAAATCCAGTGAGACTATGTAAATAAAGTTATGACAATCTGTTCCATCACTGATTTTTTTTTTTTTTCCTGAGATACAGATGTGCTAGAAAGAAACAACCCCTATTACATTTTAAGTTAAAGCCCTTTAAATAATAATCAGAATTTTAATTGGATCTCCTTAGGTCCTGCACTGTGTCATGTAATGCAGGAATTAAACTTCATTTTCTCTACAGATATTGTCTCTTCTAGAATTTCAGCATTAGTTTATGCAAAAAGATGAGATAGCAAAGAGAATCTTTCACTGAAATGAAGCATGTCCCAGTGGTTGTTGAACTGTATCTTTCAGTATTTCTAAAAGCACACTGTTTTTCCAACAGGGGTCTGTCACTCAAAAAATATCTAAAATTCCATGGCTATTTAGAGCTTTTTAAATTAACACATACTGCCAAGCACTCATTTTCCAGAATCTGGGTACTGCTGAAAGTTGAATCAAGTTCCAATAAAACTGGCCCATATGATAAAAACTAACCCCAAACAGAAATACTCTAACAGTGTGATGGAAATAAATGGTGAGGGAACAAGAAAACAATCACAACTTGATTCCAGAATTGGTAGGTTCTTCTATTAACATGTACATGTTCAAAAGCTTAAGCTTTAATTGACCACAGTATGTTAAATGGTTGTGAGAAGTATACATTCAAAAATTATATGCTGACATGGCAAGTATTTTAGATTTCTTAGTTTTTTTGTTGTGGTTGAAATTTTGATTTAGTTTTTCTTCCGATTCTAGTTGGATTCTCATTTTACCAAATTCTTAATGTTTTTTACCTAAAATATGTGCTTCATTTGAAATTTGACCCGATTTTTTCAACTTATGAAAGGCTAGTTATTAAAACTGTTCTACAGCTTCTTATAAAAAGTACCCACTGTAATAAAAAGTCTATCATGACACTAATCCTTGCTAGAGTATTGTTCTTTCTGAGTGGATGTTTGCAAGGTAGATGTCCAGTCATGAGGATGTTATTAATTCTGGTGGAATACACCTGTGTTGTGCACTTTGCAGAGAAAAAGGACATGGATGCTTTATAATTCACATTTATTTAAGAAGTGTGAAACATTCTGTTTTCAAATAAAGTTAGATTACATTCTACCTTTTGAATATAAATAGAATCCTAGTGGACTAATTGTTGTTTAAATCACTTTGATTCTCCTTGAGGAATCTTATTATGCTAGTAGAATACCCTCTCTTTGCATCATCATCATAACAAAGCCAGATCTTCATAAATATGCACGTCTCCCACACTCGCAAATTCATCTTCCATTTCTTCCGGTTCCTCCAGCCTTGGTTCCTTAAACCCCACGCCAAAGCTACATAATCTGCCAGTGATTACTTTACCTGTTTCTTTTGCAGGTGACTGAATAGTCTGTTCCTCTAAGATACATCTGGAAAACATGTTCCCTTCAGTTTGGGTGGATTGTTTTCCCTTGCCTTTCACAGTGAGGGACTCCTTGGCTTCAAACTTCCCATGCAATTAACTACTATTTACAACTCTCTTTTCTTGCTGCCACTCCGCAGAAATGACTAATTAAATTAACAACCCTCAGCTTCTGCTCATGAACGAAACCAAACAATTCAAAGAGGTCCACTGAGGTTGTTTTGCATGATGATGTCCGTGCATTTTGCTAATTTAAGAAGCTAAGCATGCAGCATTAAGAGCTTTTATTATCTAAATCTATCAGGTAAGCAGTGATCATTGGATCAGACTCCAAGGCAACACTACTTTATTTTGCATAGCATCTTCTGTGTAGCAGATGCTTTATTAACAGACCAGAAGGAAAGGAATATTAAAACTTGTTTTCACTGCAGGCCTAGAAACAGTGGGATGGATTTTTTGCCCACCGAAGGTTATTTAAAAAGCATTTTTGTCAGGATGGAACTTTTTCATAAGTTCATGTTGCTTTCCCTTATATATTCAAAAGGAAAATGCCTTTGAAATTATTAAAAATTCGATGAGGTAAAAATGTTTTAACACCACCATTTCAAATCTTTTGATTTTAACTATGTCATTCCTCCAGAAATACACCAGTGACTTTGTACTCTCATTGGAGACGAGAAATGATTTTCTTCTCTTTTTTTTTTTTTTTTTTTTTTTTTTCTTTCAAAGTGTCTACATTTCTTCCAAAATAGAAATTATTTTTTCACCATCTGCTCTGCAGTTAACTCTTGGATCTTTTCTAACATAGCTCCCAGGCAGATCCAAAATCCCTTCATTCCAAAATAATACTGCATTAAACCTGTGCTAACTGACTCAACACAGGCTTAAGTTCCTTGAAGAGGAGACACCAGACCAGAGGAATGTTGACATTCCCCATTAATTTCTCAATCTCTCTCCTTGCTTTCTGAGGACTCTAAAGTCCCCCACAGTTCACAGTGGCAGAACTACACTCATATTTGCCTATATCTGCACTAAGAGCCAAGGCAGGGACACTGGAAGTTCTAGCAACATACTTGGGTCAAAGCATCTGAAATATTGCTTTCCACTCAGGCTGCTTGCTGCTAGGCTAAATGCATCCATACAAATTCTGCTTCTGAGTATTTTCTTATAGACATACTCAAGCGAAAAAGAATAATGAAAATAGCAAAAGGGAAGAAGTAACATGAGAAAACAGAGGAAGGAAGCTGATGTATCTGTGAAAGTTAGGAAGAAATTAGCCAAACTGCATTAAACATCATGACACTTCTACTGTGTCACCCTCTGACAGATGCATTCCTTACAAAAGTAGCATAAAATATCTGCTTATTACCTTATTCACAACAGAAGCCACTAAAAAAGTGTGCTCACAAACCACAAGATCTGCAAATATGCGTGGTTGTCTCCTCAGAGACATGTTATTTACAAAAAGATGTTCTGAGGTCAAAGTCAGAGGCAATCTCTGCAGACAATTTTATTTAAACACTAGGCTGCCATTAATTCATAAGAAGCAAAAAATATTAATCTATCTTCAGACCTATTGATAGCATTGTCATTTAATATTTTGTCAAAACAGCAAAATATAAACCTAAACCAAATTCTACTAGTTACAATACAAAATGAGATGAATGTTGAATATCTCTTTTAGTTGTTTGATAATTTGCCATTCTTCATCTTTTGAATATGCATGTAAAGGAAGTTTCCTGATGTTTTACAATTGTAAAGCCACAATACAAGACAATTTATGGGAATTTGCAAGTCAGAAGAACTTTTAATTGCAATACCAATTACCAGTAAACTTTGAAATAAAGCAGTTTAAGGACGGAAGAGTCAGATCTTTAAAATGGAAATTAAAAGCTCCTTTAAAATGACATGAGGATGCTGCTTTAGTGAGACTCAAGCATAAGTGCCTAAAAAGTTGTTTTAATTCTGTTAAGACTCGAATGGCTTACTCCGCTAAGCAAAATATTTTTCACAGGTTCATTCCAAACTATCAAATTTCAAAGCCTCCATATTCCTGAATTCCATAATGAGTTCACTGGCCTAAAATTTACAGTATCAGGGGGAAAAAAATGGAAAAGAATAAAATCTCTTGCAGGGGGAAAATAGAGACTATATATGGAATAAGAATCTTTATATTGAATGAAATATTAAACAAGAATTGTAAAGACTGAACACAAAGCTTTCACTATAAATTAACTGACAAGGAATTTTAAACAGTGTATGGTAAAAAATTATCCCTAAGAAGTGTTTCCCCAGAATACCAAGAACTTCAAAGACAATTTTTTCTATTAGACACCTCATACAAATTATATTTGCATGTGGACAGAAAGTTTCTTTTAAACAACATGGAAAATATGTATAATTGAGAACAGTCTTACAATGAGTGTTTGGATCACCTTGCAGCACAACAAAGACTTTCTCAGCCCCCAGTCCAGTGAACAATGCCAGATTGAAAAGCTCTTGCTTAAAGCCCTTTATTCCTATGTGATCAAACGGTGGGTGACCTGGACTGAAAAACTGAAGATGATGAAAAAATATCTGTTTTTATGCAGGTATGCAAGATGTTTTTTCAGCAGTTCCTCAGTCCAGCTGAACATCTGTGTCCTAGGGCAGGGGGCTGCCTATGCTAATGTAAGTAGCACTGCTGCTGAATGCGTAACTGTTGACTCAGAGTGAAGAGCCGAGTACAAACTTTTCTGAAAGATGTGTACACACACAGCTCTCTTTCGGTTGCAGAATACGTCACATGAAGAGGTTAAAGGAGGGTCATCTCCTTCTGCTTGTCTTACTGAATGCTATCACCTCTTCCATCTGCCATTTGAATTGTTTGTGTGAGCTCTCACTACTCCATTTAAGGCAAAATACAGTAGATTAGCTTACAGCCCTTGATAGTAGGGCTCATTTTGACTGAAAAGAGTTAGGAATTTCTTACAAAATCAAACTAGATGGCAGATCCAAAGGGGGAGTTGTCTCCGGAGAAATGACAGTGAGATGCTGGCACTGGGCTGCAAATCTCTTTAGTCAGCCTCTCTGCAAGACAAGGAGTCCTTCTCTGTGTATCTTTATATGTACAACACTCTAATTATACCGTTAAAGAGGTTGCAGTTAGACAAGACAGACAGAACTGATGTCAGTCTTGCCTTCTTTTCCACCTCTCCCTCTCTGTTCTTGGATGTACACTCTTGTCCTCACCCTTGCCCTGTCTCTGATCCCTAAAGAGCTGATGTAGTTCTCTAATCTGGCAGAAGACTTTTTCTTCTTCCTTTTTGGTTGAGCTGGTTTCCTGCTAGCTCACTGAGAGGAATCAGCTCACTGAGTTACTGCAATGATAATATATTAAACAGTACCAAGAAACCCTCCCAGGCACTGAAACTGGGCTGTTTATACTGTCTACAGTAAATTGTTATAATGACCCCAGCTTGGTTCTGGCCCAGGTTAACTACCTCTCTTCCAACAACTCCCAGACACACCTGCAAAATCATCAAACTATTCCCCATAGGCAGCTTGCACGTGGCCACCAAGCACTGGAAGGCTTGAGAGCAGGATGAATGGGAAGGATGTTGCTCCTTTGCCAGCTGATCTCAATGCCAGAATACGGTCCCAAGCAAATATAATTTACTAAAAAATATCTAGCACAAAGGTCAGAAGTGCCTGAGAGTCAACTCAAGAGGAGGGAAGGATGAAAGATGAGAATAAGAAATAAATAAAAAAGCTGTTGAAGAGGAAACAAGACTGTTCCTCTCACCAGCAGTAAACGGTTACACAGGCTCAGCCTGTCTCATATAACTGCATCCCTGCAGATTTACAGTTTTGCTTCTTAGCTAATATTAGTACCAGTTGCTGCTGACTGCAACAAATACAGGAGGCAGCTGCAAAGCTAGTGTGAAGGCAGTTATCTGCATGAAGAGAAAAAAGCTGTTTTTCTCTTCTCCATTCCAAGACTGTGACACTGTGTTAACACAAAGCAACCCTTAGGGACACAATAGCCATGTAAACAGTGGTTAAATGTTATGCAAATTATCATGAAAACTGTTGGATGTTTAGAGAAGAAAGAACATAGAAGTGCATCTTGTATCCGCTGATTTCCTCTGAAACAGGGAATAGACAATCTCACAGTTATATTCATCTGAAGGACCAAGCCATATGTTAGCCATTTAAGCATTTTCATTTGTGGTTTCACAAGTAGTTAGACACACAATACAGATTTAAAAAAAAAATGAAGAAGGAGAAGAAGAAGAAGAAGAAGAAGAAGAAGAAGAAGAAGAAGAAGAAGAAGAAGAAGAAGAAGAAGAAGAAGAAGAAGAAGAAGAAAGAAACTGAGAAAGAAAAGAAATTTGACAGGGTAGCTGCCATTAACCAGGCATTCAGGCTACTTGACTATTAATAGAGTCAAATGGCTTAAGTTTATAACTAGAGGAATTACATATGAATCGGACCCTGTGATTCCTCTAAGAGTCCCAAGACCTTTCTTGCATCTATTACCTCACTTTTAGAATTAGAGGCAAAACAGAAGGGAAACTGCTGTCTGTTAATTGAGTCAGGGCCAAAAGAAACAACACTGGCTTCTGGAAAAGGGCTTTCTTCTAGTTTTTCCTTTTAACCTCAGTTACCTCACTGTCTTAAACAAGAGAGTTGTTAGATATATTAATTTATGTTTATCTTTTGCATGGGAGAAGATACAAGAAAAGATCTGCCTTGTCTTTCTGTTATGATAAATTTATCTTCATCATTCTTCTCTGAGTGAATCTTGATCCCATTGGTTATAACCGCACTGTTAAATAAATAACTTCCAGAGACCAGCTCCTTGCTCTGATCCTAAGTGACATCAACTGACGCACATCCCAGTGCTTTGGACCAGTCCCTGGCAGAACAGATCTGTCCTGGAAAGTTGGCAAGATTTGTCATGTTTTGTGCAGAATAGGGTGCAGCCTAACAGATGCACGGTAGGGTAAATTGTTTGAACTCACTTCCTGGCCCTCTTGTCTGCAGACACTGTCAGAGAAAACACTACACAGCACCTGGAAAGAAAAGATGGGGTCAAGGAAACTTGACAAGACAAGATCTTTCCATGGCAGTTTCACAGTTAATTACTTAGGGAAACGTTTTATAAAGTTGCATTTGCTTGTCCACTCTCTCAATACTGTGATTCAGTTTGACATTTAGAATTAGCTCAGGACTTCCTCAAAGGGAAATTACCTCAAATGAACCTTGGCTTGAGCATCTGATTCTAGAGTAGAAATTTAAAAGAAATCCAACTAAATAAATAACAAACATTTAAGCTAGGATGTTTTCATCACGTATTCAATAAAACAACAAACCCAGATATTTCTAAAGGACAATTGTTTGAATTACTTCCTTCTAAGTGCTCCACACTGCATACACTCAGCTGATAATTTTATAGATAAAATCTTGCCTAAAGTTGCCCTTTACTTGATTGTTTTATAGAGTAATGTGTCTTCAATCATTCTTTAATTGTTACCATTTCCCTTCTCTTCCTTTCTCACTAGAGCTCTGTGGTCATTCAGTGGAAGACCATTAAAAAAATTAAACCAAAAATAGTTAATCATGCATTAACAGGTTATAATCCTATCAAGTTATTTTTGGTCCCACCAAGAACTGTGACATCAAAATTTTGATCGTTTATGTCATCCCAAAAAGTCATTAGGAGAAAGTAGAAGACAAAAGTTGGGCTGCACCAGTGACACAATGGTGTTTTAAACCTGTCATAACCAGCTACTCCAAACAAAGGTCCATCTGCTTTGCATTAGTGGCATGGTGAGAAGCAGCTGGAGGACCTCCATGGGTCTGTCCCTAATTATCCATAAGGGGCTTATTTCCTCTTTATAGTTTTATACTGTACAAAACTCAGATGGCACAATTCCCACATGTCCTGGGCACCTTTGAAGTACTGTATGTATCATTCATTCTCCTCTGCAATCATTAGTGTCTTTTTTTTTTTTTTTTTTTACCCCGTATTTTCACAGCTCTTCTTCTTTATATCCTTCTCCCACCCTCATCTTTCTCTTTCCTGGGGTAGGTCTCAATTCTTTCTTCTTCTTCCCTTTTGATTGTATATCACTCCCCATACAGTAGCAACAACATATCCATTTGCTTCTGTCCAGTGGGGAAACCTGTGTTTTCTACCACTTCTACTGCTTCTGCCTGTGTCTTTTTCAAAGGTCTGAAAGTACAGTCATCTAAGTCTGGACTATGCCCAGCTATGCTGAATCTCTGAAAGTTGGGCCTCTGGCTTCAGTAGAAATTGTATTAGATCTGAAGAGCCAAATGTTTTTTTCCACACATTTCAATAAACTTCTGTAAGCAGAATATATCGTATTGCTGTCTGTGAGTGGACTCTTCCAAAGAAAAGGTGATAGGGATGAACAACTATGGTAGGAAAATTAGCACAGAGTTAACAAAGGGCAATGAAAAGCAGAGAGGAAAAGAAAAAGAGTTAAGTCTTTCAGACCTCACACAAGGAACTCCAGGCCTCAACTTGGCTAGCTGTCATACACTCACATGATGCAAAAACTATCCCTTGTGAGCTCTTGGTGGTAATCTCAGGTAGCAACAGAACTAACTGGTCTTTAAGGTGCTCTCTGAGACTCAAAATTTCTCTGGTTTGCTCTTCTACAGCTTTAATATTCTTCCAGTGAGGGACCTCAGGAAAACAGAGTCAACACAAAAGGAAAGACATATTAAAACATTCATAAGAGCAGAATCAAGGAGAATGTAGTCCTTTGTAGCCCCTTTGCATTTTGCCACTCCACAGTTCTTTAAAGCAGATTCAGAACTGAAATAAAATTAGACTGCCTTAGGACTTTATATTCTTCCTTAATTTATTTTATGTTTAACATCCTTAAGTAATGTTTTTATTAAAAATCATTGTCATATTAATGTCCAAATGAAAGTAATTTTGAAAGCAGTCTTATTGAAAAGTGGAATCAATTCACCCAGACAGAAGGTGATGCATAGACGAACCTGCATTCTGAAGCAACTGTGCAACCTCTGACAAATCCTTTTACTGCAGGCCTAAGTTGCTAGCTGCGTGAATCATCTTCAGGTTTTTATGGGTACTTATTACTGATCCACAGCTACCCTGACACACTCACTTGAATGTTGGCATTACTGCTCTAGGTCTGACTGTACTGCAGTTGACATAGAGATCACTTAGGGATTCATGTTCCTGTATATTTATATTCTTCACTCAGATGTATGATTTGTGCAATGAAAGTGGGGCCAATAATTACCATGGGGACAGGAGCCCATCAGTATCATGGTTATCTTGCAGAAGTCAGTACATGGGTACCACAACAACTTCCAGGGTCATGGCTTCATCAGTTCAATTTCTGTGCTGCTATATGGCATGGGAGATGTCATTGAACTATGAAGTTACTAATATGATGTGCTTATAATGAAAGGATGCTTGTTTTACTGCTATTTTATGGAGAAGGTTCTACCTCTGGTAGTTATATTGCCAATAAGCAATCAGAAATTATGGACTTCTTCCCTGATTTGTCTACAAACTGATGACTTCATCATCCACAAGAATGAGTTACCAACCTTAGCACAAAAACTGGTGCTGTACTCATAAAATTTGTTGATGACACACATGACAGGCATCAGCAATGTAGGTTAAAAAAGAAAAAAAAAGTATTTTAAATGAAGAAATGAATGGTCTGGGGAATTACTGCAACAGAAATAGAATGAATCATCAAATGGAATGAAACTTCATGCATCCAGAGATGAACAACAAGAACTTCTGTCAATAAATTGGGATATTACTTTAGGAGACTTGACTTAGACAGCAGTAAAAAAAAAAGGAGAACAAATAATGGATGCAAGTGAAATATCTTTTCCAGAACCGATAGGCTGTTCAAGATGATGCCAAAGCTTCATCTGCAGGATTCTGTATAATTCTGGTAATCCCCCTGTCAAGAAAGGTGAATTCAAACTTAAAGACGAAAAGATCTGCAAAGATGTTAATGGGAAAGAAGAGTTATCTTATAAGGGGAACTTAGACTTTTTTGTCTTTGCTAAATGAAGGCTGAAAGGCAATACATTTGTTTTTCGTATTACGCAACAGAGTTGAACTTGGTGGGAGGAGTATAAAAATTATCTATGCTTAAAACCAATGCTGGTATAAGAACAAATGCATATAAGTGGACTTCAATAAATTCATATAGGAAATTATAATTTTTCAGAACATTAAAGGAATTTGATTTTGGTACATCATCCAAGGAAGAATTATATAGGCACAATAAAAACATCTTGGTGTAAGGTGAAGTTTAATCATCTCATGAAAGGGATTACACAGCGTAATAGCACATAGTAATAGAATATGAAATTTTCCAGTACTGCTCTTCCACTGAACTGAACTCTAAGCCAGAGCCAATCTGTGAGCTCATGTATCATCTTAGTACATAGTCAGAGGATCTCTTTGGATCACACAAACAAGATAGATAAACTACAAGGTATTCAATTAATGTGAGCTTAAGAGTCTGATGAAACCAGACACCCATTCACTGACATCAGCAAAGAATTATGTATATTTATTTGCAGAATTAGGGAAGAATTAACAAAAGAGTGTGTACATATTAGTGAACACAATATATTGTGTTATTTTATGTATTGTTATGCTATAACAAAATGATTTTAAATGGGACTGGAGAAAGTTGATTCTTGGATTCCCTTTCTGACAAGACACATTTGGGTCAGATTCTTCCCATCGAAGTTTAGACACCTAATAGACACCACAACAAACACAGTAATTTTGGACTCCCTTAAAATTAATTTGAAAGAAACCTCATGAGAGCAATTAATCATATCCTAAAATAAACACTTAAGATAGATCAGATGAATCACTCCAAAGGTGCTTATTTCCCACACCTCCTGGGAAAAAAAAATTATGATGATCAGTTCATAGATGAACATCCAATGTTATTGAAACAAATTCTACACTTCCAGTTTTCTATTTGCTTTGATTAAAAGCCAAAAGAACATATTTCCTTCTGGATGTCTTGCCATGGTCTTTCACAAATATCTTTAATTTATTCTTCAGCAGAAAGTGTTAAAAGTTGTGGCTGGTACAAATGGTTTAGTGATGTTTTAAAGGTCAAGCCATTTACATGGACCTAGATAGCACCTGAATAAGCTTACGAAATTGCAAATACTAGTAATCCTGACAATTTATATTATGTTATGTATTTATAGAGAATTTCCAAGCCCTGTGTAGCTTCTGAGGTTAAATACTATAAATGTATTATTAGAATTTTTCAGCTTGGAGGCTTCTAAGAGTAGCAGCTAGTTGCCAAACTAGAGGGAAATCCGTTCCATTCTGGTACATTTATTTCTAACCGTTGTTATTCCTCCTTTCACGTTTACATTTCAAATGACTGAACAGATATTAAGTTCAGGAAATAACTTTCTATGCCTAACTGTATCCTCTCTCCACGACATGAACAACAGCGGATTTTAACAGCGACTTGGCTACTTTCACAGGTTTTGTGTCACTGTTAATTACTCTGCTGATCCAACTGGCAACTCAGGCACAAACAATGTAAGAGAAAGGAAAGACAGGAAAAGAGTCTGACAGCTCTCAAAACAAATAGCATCCAGTTCCTTTCTTCTTTCAGACTTCCAGGAGTGTCTTTTCCTATAATCTTTAGCAAGTGGCTAGTGCCTTATTCTCCAGTTACCAGCAGAAGTCATTGATTGACCTTATTTGCTTCATATGTTGACAGAGTTGCCAGACAGACCAAACCACCAGTCCTGTGACAGGGACCCAGGCTCTGTCCCCTCTGAAAGATTACTGCAACCAGAAGCAGAGAGCACAAACAAGCTTATTAAGCACAGTGAATCTTGTAGCAATAAAACCAGTATTCTTAAAAATGGCATTATGTTTGCCTTTTCATGACTGCATTTTTCTCATGCACCATGTTAATTCATTTGGGTAGGTTTTCACTATAGTGTGTAAAACACACTTCAAAGAAAGCTAGGGAAGCTATCTGTTTTGTTTGTTTGTTTGTTTGCTTGTTTTTTTTGTTTGTTTCTGTTTTTGTTTTCTTTTTTTTCCGAGGAGATGCACAGTTCACATGACCATTAGAACCACTATGACAGCAGAGGGTCATATTTAGGTCTTCAGCTGGTATTGCAAGAAAAATATTTTCTGTAGACTGTACCTAACATGTAAGGAAGAGGAAGGTATGTCAGTGGTCCATTTCACCTTGCAGATTTTCCTCTGCATAGCACCTATCTGCCATTCAAAACCATACGTTCCAAAGGATGCCAACAGTTTTACTTGTAAACACAAACCACATAGATTCAGTGTATCTTTGAACATTTGCTCCTAAAATGAATCAACTGAAAGCAAAGAATGCACTGCACTGAGGTTATGGGAATAATGATTGGCATCATATTAAGAAATTTTCATAATTTCTTGAACTAACCTTATCTTGGTAGACTTCACACTGAATCTTTGTCAAATCCAACATTTATAAATATTTGGATGCCTAGGATGCTGTGATGAAATTCAGACAAGGTATTTAGTTACAAGTAGCAATAATATTTTAATATTATCAAATATTTCTAATGCTTCTGAGATGTTCAATAAAACATACAACAAAAGTTGGTTCAAATTGCTTTATAAAGCTAAGCTGGTCTTTAGCATCACCAACAAAGTCTACATTACACTCACATTTCAAATTATTTATATTTGATTGTATTCCAATGTGATTAACAGGCATTTGGTAGCTGGGTAAGGAAGATTGTCTGGTTGAAAACTATCCCCGATCCAGATCAGGGAACTATCAAACTGGTATGAAGTCACACAGTTGCTGGCATAGAAGAGTGACGATATGTGGCCAGTGTCAAGGGAAAAGTAGTGCTTTCATCACAGCTGAAGTGGAGACCTGTATTACACTAGGTCGATTGTAAAATTTCACCCTGTAGTCAGATGTTTGGAGGCGGCAGAGGCATCAAACCTGCAATACAAGAGAGGATTTGAGGCCTTATTTAAACATATAATTATTGCAATATAGCTGCTCTAGCACAGTTTTTTTCTTATGAAACACTAATAATTTCTATCTGTAAGCTGCTAGCAGTACCAACAACCAACCAATCTAGACAGCAGTTTGAGCTCATATCACAATGCAGTAAGTGTATGTTCAAAATCCCTCTGAAAGTAGCCCTGAGAAATGGGACCACGGTGTTCCCCAGCTTCTAGTCACGTAGCAGCTGTGTCCCAAAAGGACAGCAGTGCCCAGACTGCAGGCATCTTGCTGCTCAGCACAATCCACAGCTCTGAAGTTAGCTTAGGTTGCCTGTATAACACAAGGTGATTTTGACAACTGAGAAAGTAATCCAGAGAAGACAGCAATCTAAGCTGTCATGCTGGTCAGCAATGAATGCTGGGGTGAAAGGCAAGACTTACATTCTGCAACTCATTAAGTTAAATGATGAATTGCACTTATGATTTTCAATCACAAGCCATTCCAAGACCTATGCCTGATACAGTTTTCTCATACACATCCATTCTGCTGTTTAGAAAGCATTTCTGTTGCTTTCTCCAACTCTCCCTAAAGCCTAGTATTTACTAGACGTGTGAAGAAACACAAATTACATTTTCTTTTCTACTTCCTTCTGGCTTTGATTTCTCACAAGAAAGCTCTGACTGCAGTGATGTTGGAGAGTCAAGACTGATATTTTCTCTGTCTCACATATTGAACATGTTCTACTTTGTAAAAACTACCTCACTGGAGGAGGCACTCTTAAACAGATTGTCCCATTACCAGTTGAGTTTCCCCATCACTAGGCTCCAGAGTCATTCTCAGTGGTTTTTAGCCCAATCTCATGTAACTGCTCCGGTGAGATAGTTACTAAGTAAACAAGAGAATGAATACCCCATACTTTTGCACAGACTGGTTTCTGTACTAAGTATGATGTAGAATATGAGCAGCTAGCAGATGAGACCTACCCATCAAGGCAGTTGTAGGACACATACTCCAGGTATACCCTGAGACAGAAGGATGAGCTCTGTGCCAGCTGCCCTAGTGCTCCCAAAACACGTATAGTCCAGCAAGCTCAGAATGGCACACCTAGAATAGACATCTGGAGGGTGAGGTAACTGCTGAGGTGTGGAAACTGAGAATCTTCAACCTGAAATAGCTGTAGGGGCTGAACTCTTGTGGATCTAGGTTTTTGCCTTATAGTGTAATTAGGTACTAGGGGGTTGGTTTGTTTGTTGAGGGAGTGGGAGGAGTGGGGGAGGGTTGTTTGTTTGTTGTATTTGTTTGTTTGTTTCTGCATTCCAGACGGAGGGGGTTCCATTTTAGAGGTACAATTTACCACACTGGTACCCTTCACCTCAGAATTTCACCAAAGGTTTTCTTTCTGCTTCCATCTCACATCTGTTCAGAAATATCTTTTAGAGGAACTCCAGAGAAACGGATATCTGTTGAATTTTTAACTTTAGTTCCCTTTTGGATAATTCCTTCTTAACTTCCTTGGGAAAGACAATATCCTCACAGATGAACTCCCTGTTCACAAAAAGCACTGTAATACATTATATAGCCTGATGACCTAATGGCTTATTTGGGAGACAGAGTAGACTTAGCAAGTCCTATAAATGACAGACTTATTTAAAAAAAGCAATTTGGTCAGGATGTATAGATAACCTATTGCATGGAGCTGGACATTCTTAATACTTAAGAGCTGAGCAGTAACCTTCCAATATATGAGCGACATGGCTTCTTCTACTGCCAGAAATATCAGTTGTTACCAGCAGAGGGAAAGATGGGTCTCGAATCTCAGTTCTGCTGTTACCTATATTCATTTTACATAGTATAATTTCTCTGGCTTCCATGTTAAAGGCGGGATAAGTGAGGATGGAATCAATTCTAAAACCCAGATTTAATGGATGATGCAAAAAAGTGCTGTGAAAATCCTATGTTATTTTTTTATAAATAAATTAATAATTCCCACAATATGAAACCTTGCGGACTTTTCTGCAGAAGGAAGTAAGTGGAGGTTGTAAAGACTTTAGTCTACTGTCCAGTGTGCCCCTTTACAGTTTAGTGGTCATAAATTTGGTCATAAATACTTACTACCCCTTAAACAAAGCTGAAACATGAATTCGTGTAAGTTTTCTGTACACACAACTTAACACGCCGAAGTAGCCGTTCCAAAGAGTACCTCTCAAATAAAATAATATTCCCTATTTTACAAATGAACGGAAATACTGATTCAGGGCCCAGGCTCACACAGTAAGGATCATGCCTAGAGAACACAAGAGGCTCCTGCAAAACTTCAAGTTCCTGCTCATCAACGACTACCAGAAGAAGACAAAGGACCCTCACCCCCTCCCAGAGCGCATGTCCCAAGGGCAGGGTACTATGCTAATGATTTATTGGAAATTTAATGAATCACCCCCTCACAGAGCGCATGCCCCCAGGGTTATGACTTCTCGGAAATCTAATGAATATGTAGCTCCTTTCTTTACATTGTAATGAATATGCAATTAACCTGTCTATAAACATGTAGCTGTCCCCTCAGTGTACATGTATGGTGGAGCTATCCCCCATGTACCCAGTGCTGTAATAAAAGAATACCTGCTTGACATAACTCATTGGCATGTCAAGTTATTCTGGCGAGGTTTTTCTCAGATTCAATACAAACAGATTAAGCATGGGGAAAATGTCTTTCTACTTTAGGAACATAAATAACAGAAATGTGTAAATCAGAAATAGTCACTACAGTCTGCTCAAGTCAACGAGCAGAAACAAGTAATTCCAGAGTGTGATTCAATTAACCTATTTTGAACAACATTAGGAGAAATAAACCCAATGCTAAGAGCTAAGGACATAGATAAAATGAGTTCAGAACCAGAGGTCTTTTTTTCTCCATTCAGAAAATTAGATGCTTCACATTCTCCATTGCATAGTGCAATTGAGATAGTCTAAAAGTATATATAACCATAGCAAACTCAGATTAACCACTTTGCTTTTCTACTTATACTACTTACACTTGCAGATACAATGAAAAGGCTAAACATTTTTCTTACTTTTTTCATATTTTGAGGAGTTGGTGATCCTTTTATTCTAATGAAAGCTAAAGTTACCTACTAGTCCCCACAGCATTTTTGCCTTTTCAGAATTGAGTTTCCTGGTTAAAGTTGCTTCTACTTTCAAGAGGAGCAAGCAATCATTTCAAAGCAAGCTGCCAACATATAAATAAAAGCTAGTGCTAAAGAATCTTCTGACACAGTGAGAAGTCTTAGTATTCCACATTTTCACAAGACAAAATATAACTAAAGGACCTGCAAATACCACAAAGAATTGTTGAAAGAGGAGTTTTCACAAATGTATTTTGCCTTCAAAAAGGACAACAATCTTTATAAAGAAAAAAAAATAGGAATATTATTTTAATTTATTCAGCTATTTTTGGCAGCTGAATTATGAGAACAGCATTTCAGACAGATGTTCAGCAGAGGTTTCCAGCTGCTTGCAGAAATGATGTTAGAGCATTGCATAATTCCCTATGTTTGTAAATGGTTGGGATAAACAGTCACATCGTTAGGTCAGTTATTAGTATCCAAATTCCTTCCAAAGCTTCTGTGTTATGAACTGAACGGCACTGTATACCTTATAGCTCATCTCAGTGACCTTATAAGCATGTGGATTCTGGACATCTGTTTTAGTTAGAACTGCTTGTCTTAACAGTGTGCGTAATGGGAGACTGTACAGGTAGCAAATTAACCCATTACTTTTATCTATACTTAATATATGAAAATTACCTTTTTAAGATGTGATCCTGAATTTCTGGCATCAGCCAAAGCCTAGGCTGCAGCATCAGACTTATAGATCTCTTTCTGCACAAAGCTTCACAGTTCAGAAGATTTTTCAGAAGATATTTTCGTAGCAGCCACAACAGATGAGCCATTTAACTGTGGCATGTTCTCCCACAGCCTCTGCCGTCCTTGAAATTTAAATCCAGAAAACCAAATTATAGTCTGTGAAGAGCATCCCCTACACTTTATGCTTCTTCCATAACACTTCAAAGTTTGCTGTATATCTGAACAATCCTAGAGAATACCATTAAATGTGAACACATCTGAGAATTGGACAATACATCTGCCTTTGAATCTGTTACAAAGCATTTGCTATGCTGTATTATAAAGGAAGTGTGTAGACTGAAATGAACAAATAGTACATGCATCGGATGAGATAATCCCCATTTTTGATACAGTAAAACGGGTAAACCCCTTCTAAACAGGTGGCTTACTCACATTGCTGTGAGCCTGAGAGTAAGGGAGAATGGGAGTAAGTAAGCCTGAGAGTGGGAAGACAATACGCAGCGCCCCAGCCAGAATTTTCATACCGTGAAAGGAACTCATCTATTTCTAATGATTTGAAAGTCAATGGGAAGTTGCTGACTCTACAGGCAGAGCACTTAGCTCCCTTAAGAAGTGCAAAGACGTTTTTGTTTACTGACCCTCTCTAGTCTTCCCACATGGAAACTTATAGAACAAAAGGGCATTGTAAAGGCAGAGATCAGGAGGCTGCATTCATTTATGCACTTTTTCCTTTTGTAACTCCTTCACCAGCCTCATGCACGTTAAACTACATATGAAAAAGGACAATTTCATCATGGGCTTTAAACACATTTGCACTGAACTGTAAAACAGAACAGACTACTGTGGGAGAAACAATGAAGTATAATTTGTTCAGGCTGGCAAAAAAATAGGAAAAACAAAAGAAGTGGAAAAAGGGACAAGGTGAGAAAAGTCTAGCCAATCAGATATTCAGAAATCATAAATTCATAATAGAAAGGTTAATATGTGTATTTCTATTGGTATATATATTATAGTAATCATTAAGGTAGACTGTTTTTTTCGATGCAGAAGGCAATAGTTTCTGAGAATCGAAAGATAAAAGACAAAGGATATGTTTCTATTCTCTCTTTCCACTAAATAAATTATATTTTCTTAGCAATTATTGCTTACTAATCAAAGCCTAGATCAAAACTGTAATGTTCATCTGTTCCATAACAGCTTGATTGAATGACACATTGACATATTTTTCAAATATTACATAAGATCCTAAAAGGCACGTCAGACTTTCTGGTGCATAGTTCATAATAATTCAAGGATTTCTCTGACTGCCAGGTCTGAGAGCAATTCTAAAAGGGATTGGTTCCTGTTAGATGTTTATCAGTACCATATCCATGAACTGAATTCATTGCAACAAAAGGAAAATGATAGCCTATCATCATTCTTCCAGGCCGTGATACTGGGGCAGAGACCTCTCCCGTGACTTGTTGTCCTCAGATCAGCTTACTGAATTAATCATTCTTCTAAGACAATGAGGGAGCTTTCTCTGAGGAAGAAGCCACAAACCTCAAGCAAGTTGCTCATGGGTGGATCATGGGAAACAGGTTGTGAAGTTATATTTATCTCTACCTACATTTCAACTATAGTTTCTGTTGACAAGTTTAAAAAGTTTTACAATACATATTGATAAGTATGGGTCAAATGTTAGATGATAAAGGAAACCTGGAGAAGAGAGAGGAAAGACTTGCTAAAACAGAAGGCTGCTAATATCCTTTCTTGATAAGGATTTCAAGTTATTTTGGGAATAGAGTTCTTGATTTTCTGCTCCTTCACGAGACAGTAGCACGAGTCTTCAAGGGCAAAATTAATTTTAAATAGAGATTTCACCATATGTATCACATCTTCTCTGAATTAATGAAACATTTTCAAATGTGTGGATCTGAATTAAAGCTCATTTTGAATTTGAATTATAACTTGAATAACGGACCAACTTCAAAATATTTTTGTACCATGTCAGAAAAATAGAAGAATTTCATTAACACACATGGTACTGGGGAAAAAAAAAAAAAAAAAAAAAAGCTCACACTTTTCCTCATTTGAGGTAAACTTTTCCTTAATGCACATAATGCCCACTTTCCACCTCTATTTATAAAAGAAATAGTAACATTTTGGCTTGTACCTGCACCAAATCAAATTAGTTCCACCAAATTCACTGTTACACAACCAAATAATTATGATGAACAAGGAAGTGAATTTTGGAAAAGTAGGCGACTGTAGTTCTGTTATCTCTGGAATTACCCACAGAGTGGAGAGCAATAAATGGGGCAGAACACATGATATAAGGCAGAGAAGACTGAAAAATAAGGGAGGGCAGCCTTTGGTTGCCAAGCTAAACAGAAGCCCCAAGGTTATGGGGCTTCTGCAAGGTCTGTAAGAGGGCTCCTGTTTAAGTTATTATGCCAATAAGAAGATGGATAAAAATGGTCTTCATGGGAATCCCTTTTTCCTGCTTCTTACTTTACCTATTAAAGCCTATTAAAGCCTGTTTTTAATCATTGTTTTCAATGTGCTAAAAATACATACAATTAAGGGATATAAATGGCTCCAGAATTCCTGGCATAAATATTTGGTCTGATATTTCCTGATTTACCTAAATAACATTAACCAGCATATTCCCATAATAGGACTCTGGGTGCAAGTATTTATGCTAGAGATGAGCTAATACCCTTCTCCATCCCTGTAGAAAAAAGTTCACTGAATGACAAATATTACAAACTTCCTTTGAATATTCCTGAGCTATGCTATAGTTAAGTTGTTCACTGTATATGACATATTGCCAGGAGGACATGCTAATTACTGCTGTACCTAAGAAATTATTGGCGTGTTTCAACCACTCATACTCTGGCAACAACTTTATTGCAGGAAGAAAGCAAAAAATTTCAGATAGTAGCCCAGGACTTAGCAATTCATCACCTGGGGTTTCTGCTTCTTTAACAGCAACCAGTGTGATATCAGACCATGATTTAGGCACATATCCTTGCTGATGTTTGGGCACCTTATTTCCTGTGACTGGAACTGAAAAGATATATCCAAAGAAAAGGTTAAGCAATAGATCTCACAGCTGAATGCATGTGCCAAGTTAAGTGCTCGTTTTACCTAGCAATAGGTTAAGATCTTGGCTAGGATTCACATTAAACTTTATTCTAAATTAACCGGTTGAAAACCACAAAGGAGATTTGTGCCATCTCTTTCTTCCAGATATAGAGTCATGCCTGAATTGGTATACAGCCAATTGGTATTACAGCCTTGAACACTTTCTTGTGCTTACATTCTGTATTCCTCCATTTAAGCTTGAAGGACCAGGTAACTTTGCTTATTGAAAGAAAAGCAGACTTTTATATGAAACTTTGGTGCCTGAGGCATTCACCATGAAGACATATATGGACGTGCATTTCCCCTCTCGCATCTTAGAGAGGAAATAATTCATACCTGACTCTTTTGTTTCAAAATGATATGGAGTAAGTTCCAGAATAATTTGAATGGAGAATCCCCTTTATCCTCTACAATCAGACTGACTGAGAAACCAAGAATACCACATTCTTGGGTCTGAGAGGAGAGTGAGCAAGGGCTATATTGAACATCAGACATTACTAGAAGCAGGACTAGTTTCATGTAACTTAAGACATCCATGGTGTAGATGGCTACAGCAGAGTGTAAATTCTATAAAGACAATGAGAGAAATACACAGGTGTGATTTACCTGGCCTATTTTAGGCAGCACCGTAGATATCTGCATTTGATCTCGTGCATCCCACTCATGTTATTCTTCTTCTCCAACATAGTTAAAGATGCAGGCTAGACACCAAAATAAGGTCTCTAATGACATGATCCTTAGCTGCTTTTGAAAAAAAAAGCACATTGATATACTATGTAGGCTGCTAATTCTACTCCCAGGACTTTACATTGTACAGAAATTGTTTTAAAATTGATGTTTTCATTAGTTTTCTACATGCAGTGCATTCTGATAGTGAACAGATTTTAAAAGGAGTCGATAAGAAGGAGGGTGAAACACAACCCAGTACAAAATGATGTATGTAGGCATGTTAATGATAATGTAACAAACATCTTGTAGGATAAAAAGTTTGTAAAAACTTCTATTCATAGTTCACCGCTGATAAACAGACCTTTACTAAAGCTGACGCAGTTGTGTCAATTGTTCATTTTATGAGTTTAAGGTGAAAATTGCAGGTTCAGCAGAATACCTGCAAGTATCGTCGGTTAGACAGTTTTGCATATTTCAGACAGAAGAATTCTGATATTTTTTGAAAATATGAAATAAATATATATATGTGATTATATGTTATTGCATGCTGGCAAGATCATTTGGATTCTTGCCTTTCTCTGTATAAAGAAACTTGAAGAAATACTCAGAGAAAAAAAAATTCTTTAAAGAGCTTTTTGTCTAGGCCAATGTAGAAGGTAACGCAAGTGTCAAGATTAAAAATAAAGCCTAAAATCTACATGTTATATATAGCATAATAATTATAAAACAGCGCTAAGCTATCTATATGGAACTCTTCCTCTATATTTTTACCCATAGAAAATACATTGACTAAAAGCTTAAAATTCCAGAGAATTTGATTGACTGACTGATTACCTTTTTTTTTGTGTAAAACTGTCCAGAAACAGAAATATTTCACATGAGAGCAAAACTATAAGAAAGGATTCCCCATAGAGATGATACAATTCAAAATCCTTTAATTCTCCAAGCATCAGCAAAGCTTTTCATATTACTGTCCCAGAAAGGAAAATGGAGAAAGAACAAACCTGCTCAGGCAGGTTTTGTGATTGTGACAGAATCTCCAGGAAACCTCCAAGGGACTTTGCTTTTCCTGTTGATTTTACCTTTCAGGCATTTAGATAATTGGGCTGCAGTACAAAACTCCGAGGTAGATATTTACTTTAGATCAATTATTATGTTTTTTCTTTTTCCTCTTTGACATTATATCAACATTTGTTCTCTACTAATTCTGTATTATTTTTGACACCTCTTTAGCTGGTATAGACTATGACATGCAAAGGCAAGATTCTTTTGTATCTAGGAAAAAGAGTAGCTTCCTTTTGAAAAGAACTTGTGGAAATACATGTAATATACCTATTGTCTTGTCTATAATAATAACCTTCCAAAGAAACATTGACTGGCTGATGATGACTTAGTCACCATTTATCTGTGATAATAGCTCAAGTAATTCTGGCTTGCATGTCTATGAATAGTACATTTAAAATTGAACACATCTGGTTACAGTTTTATCTTTGTCCTATTGAAGCGACATCTTCACATGTGTTCTCATTTTCTTTTGATGTGATGTTAAATCTTATTGTGCTTGCCCAGCCATGCCTTAATTACCTTAAACAACAAGCTGAGTTTTGAGTCTTAGTAAAGTCTTAACCTTGAAGTGCAGCTGGGTGTTCTACCAACTGGAAATGTGGGAAATTATGGAATGATATTGCAGAGCTGAAGAAGTGTGGGTGTTCAAGATGAAAGCAGATGTTTCCTTTTGGTGGTCCAATTTCCCACAAGAGAAACAGAAGTCCAGCTAACAACAACACTCCTCTCACACCTCTTTCACTTCTATAACACAGCACCAAATCCAATGCTCAAAAAGCAAAACATGATTTATTTATTTATTTATTTATTTTAAGAGGAGGTATTATTACATGCCAGCAGAAGCAAGAGAATGAGAAAATAAAGCCTGTCTCTGTCATTATATTACTTTCTTATGTCCAGGCTTTGCCAGTAGTAGAAAGCACCTTTTCTACAATAGTTCAAGAAAGAAAACAAATTGCATAGGCATTGAGCTTCAGGCATAAAATTAGAACAGTCAATACTAGAAGCAGTATTTTCAGTGCTGTTAAGGGATGAATTATCTGAAGGCATGGGCTATGTGACAATGACAAACAATTTATTTTTTACCACTCAAACTCATCCTTTGCTGCATCTGCTTTTTTCCCGTGCCAACCTTCCTGAATCTTATTGCTAGAATTAGTGCTCATAAAAATTGCCAAGATGAGAGTCTGGGAGAAAGGCATTTTCCAGACAATAAGCAGTAAAGGAAGAGGGGGCTTAAGATTTCATACAATCCTCTATCAATGTGTTCGTATCCTGATAAAGAGAAATAAATTACCTGAGATCTTTGTTAAATCTCCTGTATAAGCCTAGATATGGTAAATGAATATGCCCTATAGTAACAACAGTAATGTCAGACTTCATGGACAATAATCATGAAGTTCTTAAAAAGATTATTTCAAGAAATATTACTCAGTTTGTAATATTAAAGAAAAGCCAATGCCAGGATGCTCATCTGAGCAGGTTGGTGACTAAAATTCAAGGATGTAGGAACATCTTGTATATTTATTTCAGAGGAACTTAGACTTATAATGTAAACTATTTGCACCTATGAATAGTTTAACCAAATAAGTATGTGATTTCTATCCCACAACCATACACATGCTCCCATTAATGCCAAGCACCACTGCATAGATATGCAGCCAAAACCAAGAAGCACTAAGAATAAAGAGAGCCTCCTCCATGCCAAGAGCACATGCGTAAGACCAAATCCTCTGTATATTCATAAAGTTCTAATACATATCTCTGTTTTAGGTTATCTTTTTATGATTCAACAAAGGGAAGTGCAAAGTCCTGCATCTTGGGAGGAATACCATGCACCAATACAAGACAGGGGACAACTGGCTAGAACACAGCTCTGTAGACAAGGTCTGGGGGGACCCAGTGGACACCAAGCTGAACATGAGCCAGCAATGCACCCTTGCATCAAAGAAGATAGACAGCATCTTGGACTGCATTAGGAGAAATTTCAACAGCTGGTTGAGGGAAGTGATCCTTCTCTGTTCAGCAGTAAGACAGCATATCTGGAGTGTTGTGTCCTGTTTGGGATTTCACAGTAATAAATAAATAAATAAATAAATAAATAAAAAGATTTGATGTATTTCAGTTTTAAGAAGAGAAGACTAAGGATGGATCTTATTGCTGTATTCAACTATCCAATATGAGGGCATATAGAAAAGAAAATTCTCAATGAATTTATGGAAAATCTTTTTCCTCTGAGCACTGTCCTTAAGCAGGTTCCCCAGAGAGGCTGTGGACTCTCCACACCCACAGATATTCAAAATGACCAGACATGGCCCTCAGCAACCTGATTGAGTTGGCCTCCTTTGAGTGGGTGGTTGGACTAAATTGACTTCCAAAGGACCTTTCCAACCTGAATTATTTTATGCTTTTACAGAGTTTTTGAACTCTTCAAAATGTCTTCTAGATTGTTTCTGCTTTCTTTCAATTGCTCTAAGGTGATATTTGAGAACCATTTTCACACTCATGCTTTACTTTGTCTTGTTCTCTTAGGACACATTCAACCTTTCTCAGAATTTGTTTACCTCTCCTAAGAGAGGTTAAAGGAAAGGATTTCAGAGGAAACAGCTGTTCAGGCATAGATAATAGAGTACATTTATCCATCTTTTTATACAAAGTGCTTTCATCCTCTATACTTAGAGGAAAATAATATTCTATACCATTGATTTTAATATTCATATTGAGACCACTGAAAAGAAATGGTCCAGCTAACATATAGAATGTTTCCTTTGTTATCTCATACAACATAAAATGAAAACACTTTGTTTTCATTTTGGCTCATGTAAAAGATAGTAAAGCTGTCAAACTGAGAAGAATTTTACGATCACTTGCTAAACCTTAGAGTTTAACAGGTAGACAAGAAAGATTTTTCATTTTATAGAAGAACATACTTGGATAGAAGTAGGAGGTTTTCTTTAGATCACAGTAAAAAGGTCTAGCCATGGAAAAATCAAGGGGACTACCTATGTGACGAGTAGTTACTGTCAAGAATACTGGCTTACAGTTAAATCTTTAAATGTAGGATTACAAATGTAAAAAATGTAGGAATACACTCTGAGTTCCGTCATTAGCTGAGGCACTGTAATAAGAAGCAGTTTTGATTTAGGCTACCTCTAGAACAAAAAAGACTTTCCAGGAACCATTTAAGGTATTAAATCATTCAAGCAAGTTTCATCTCACTTAATGTTGGCCCACTGAAACTGACCTGCCTTAACAAAGACGTGTCTAGACTCCACCTATTCTGAAACGAAAGAGACTATTCCCTCTAGAAGATGATTTTATTTTAGGATAGGAATGTTGTCCTGAGGGACAGCCTGATTCTTTTCACTGGCTATATCTCAGGCACATGCCTGAGGCTGAAGAAGATGATTTTGGGAATCTGTTAATGAAAATACAAGAAAAAAAAAAAAAGTTTATATTCCTTCATTATAATCAATTATGAAAATTTCCAGGTATGGAGCACTAGCTAGATAGTTCAGGGCTAGAGGCTGTTATTGTTTGTGCACAAGAGATGAACAAGAATAAAAGTATGAAGTCATAGTAAAAAAAAATCTATATGTACTTGTTATTAATTTAATTATATCTTGTGCAAATTTTAAATGTTGGAGAACTATTCCATTGTCAGTAACTAGTTTCGGAACCCAAACCCTTTATCTCGTATAATATTTAAGAGAAGGTGTGCCTTTAAGCTACCCAAAGGATAATATCGTTATTTTTTCATTGAAAAGAAAAGCCATTAATGTCATTGAAAGAATTTTCAGAGGAAAAAAAATATTTTTGCATATTATATTGAGAAAAGTAGGAATATAATTTAAATCCAAATCTTCATCAATGTATTGAAAACTTGAGATAGTCTTAGGAGAGGTTTGTTGCCCACCAGGGGCTCATATTAGTGATGCTGCCAAGAGACTGCCGAGCCTTGTACAGCCCACAGACTATTATCAACTGTTGTTGTTTCATGTGGACACCAATGACACTGTCAAGAGAAGTCCAAGGTGTATCATAAAGGATGACAGAGCCCTTGGAGCAGCTGGAAGAGGCTCTAGAGCACAGGTGGTCTTCATTTCAACCCCACTGGTCAAAGGAAAGGGCTTTGAAAGGACCACTCAAATCCAGTGGATCAATGTATGGTTGCAAGACTAGTGTCATAGCCAGGGATTTGGCTTTTTAGACCACGGGACTCTCTTTGAGAAACTTGGTCTACTGGGGACTGATGAGATCCATCTGTCAGAAGAACTGAAGGGCATCTTTGGTTGCAGGCTTGCCAAGCTAGTGAAGAGATCTTTAAACCAATGTTGCCGGGGGAGGGGAACCTCAATCCACCCAACTCTTCTTTCGGTGGATACCAGCAATAGATGTCCAGAGCCAGGAAAGGGATCAGAGGTCAGCAGGAGAACACCTAAAGAGCAGCACAAAGGAATTCCAACCACTTCATCCAATAGAAGTTGCAATAGCAGCCCAACTCAAGTACCTCTACACAAATGCATGCAGCATGGGAAACAAACAGGGGGAACTCAAAGTTTTAGTTAAGTCTCATGGCTATGATATCATTGGCCTCAGTGAGACATGGTGGGATGACTCACATGTCTGGTGTTCTGGGATGGATGGTGTAGTGGTTTTACCCTGCCGGGCAGCTGANCTGGAGAGAGTCCTGGTGCTGTGCCAGCACTGCTCGGCAGTAGCCAAAACAGTGGTGTGATACCAGCGCTGTTCTAGCTACAAGTGCAGAGTACAATGCTATATGGGCTGCTGCAGGGAAAGTTAACTCTATCCCAGCCAGACCCAGTACAGATGGTTACAGGCATTTCAGGAGACACAGGAAGGGAAGTAGAGGAGGTAGAGTAGCCCTGTATGTTAGGGATTGCCTTGACTGCATGGAGCTGGTCAATGGTGATGAAAGAGTTGAGTGTCTCTGGGTAAGAGTCAGGGGAAAGGGCAATAAGGATGATAATATGGTGAGAGTCTGTTACAGACCACACAACTAGGATGAAAAGGTAGATGAAATATTCTATAAGCAACTAGAAGTCTCATGATCACTAGTTGTTGTTCATATGGTGGACTTCAATTTCCCACATACACAATATCTAGACAAACAATATAACAGAGAGGAAACAGTCTAGAAGATTTCTGGAGTGTGTGGAGAATAACTTCCTGATACAGGTGGTGAATAAGCCTACTAGGGAAGGTGCCCCACTTGACCTGTTGTTTGCAAACAGAGAACTTGTGGATGATGTGATGGTTGGAGGCTGTGTTGGGCACAACGATCATGAAATGATAGAATTTTCAATCTTTGGTGAAGTAAGGAAGGTGGTTAGCAGAACTGCTACCTTAGCAATTCTTAGATGTGGAGGGAAATGTAGTGATGAAAGATGAGGATAAGGTTGAGGAACTTCATGCCTTTTTTGCCTCAGTCTTTATTAGTCAGGCCAATTGTTCCAAGGGTACCCAGCCCCCTCAGTTGAAAGGCAGTGACAGGGAATGAGATGAAGTCCTAATAATTCAATGAGAAACTGTAGGTGATCTCCTACATCATTTGAACATTCCTAAGTCTGNGGTGGTTAGCAGAACTGCTACCTTAGCAATTCTTAGATGTGGAGGGAAATGTAGTGATGAAAGATGAGGATAAGGTTGAGGAACTTCATGCCTTTTTTGCCTCAGTCTTTATTAGTCAGGCCAATTGTTCCAAGGGTACCCAGCCCCCTCAGTTGAAAGGCAGTGACAGGGAATGAGATGAAGTCCTAATAATTCAATGAGAAACTGTAGGTGATCTCCTACATCATTTGAACATTCCTAAGTCTGTGGGGCTGGACAGGATTCATCCAAGGGTACTGAAGGAGCTGGTGGAACTGCTTGCCAAGCCACTTTCAATAATTTACCAGCAGTCCTGGTTAACTGGGGTGGTCCCAGTTGAATGGAGGTTAGCAAATGTGACTCCAACCTACAAGAAGGGCAGAAAGGAGGATCCAAGGAATTACAGGCCTGTCAGTCTGACCTCAGTGCCAGGGAAAGTCATGGAGCAGATCGTCTTGAATATCATCACACAGCACATACAGGACAATCTAGTGATCAAAACAGCCAGCATAGGTTTATGAAGGGCCTGACTGACCTGGTCTCCCTCTATGACAAGATGACTCGCTTAGTAGATGAGGGAAATGCTGTGAATGTTGTTTACCTGGATTATAGTGAAGGATTTCTGTTTTAGTAAAGAATTCTGTTTCTGAAGGCTGTTTCCCACAGCCTTCTCTGGAGAAACTAGCTGCTCATGGCTTGGACAGGTGTACAGTTTGCTGGTTGAAGAACTGACTGGATGACCAGGCTCAAAGAAACATGGTGAATGGAGTTCAATTCAATTGGTGGCCAGTTACCAGTGGTGTTCCATAGGGCTCAGTCTTGGGGCCAGTTTTGTTTAACATTTTTATCAATGATCTGGATGAGGGGATTGAGTGTAACCTCAGTAAGTTTGCAGATGATACCGAGTTAAGCGGGACTTTTGATCTGCTTGAGGGTAGGAAGGCTTTGAAGAGGCATCTGGATAGTCTGGATCAATGGGTTGAGTCCAGCCACATGACATTCAAAAAGGGTGAGTGCTGGGTCCTGCACTTGTGTCATAACAACCTGATGCAGTGGTATAGGCTTGGGGAAGAGTGGATGGAAAGTTGTCCAGTGCAGAATGACCTAGATGTGCTGGTCACCAGCTACCTGAACACGAACCAGCAGTGTGCTCAGGTGGCCAAGAAGGCCAATGGCTTCCTAGCTCTCATCAGAAATAGTGGCCAGCAGGACTAGGGAAGTGGTTATCCCTCTGTATTTAGCACTGGTAAGACTGCACCTCAAATATTGCATTCAGTTTTGGGCCCCTCACTACAAGAAGGATGTTGAGTTGTTTGAGTATAANGCTTGAGGGTAGGAAGGCTTTGAAGAGGCATCTGGATAGTCTGGATCAATGGGTTGAGTCCAGCCACATGACATTCAAAAAGGGTGAGTGCTGGGTCCTGCACTTGTGTCATAACAACCTGATGCAGTGGTATAGGCTTGGGGAAGAGTGGATGGAAAGTTGTCCAGTGCAGAATGACCTAGATGTGCTGGTCACCAGCTACCTGAACACGAACCAGCAGTGTGCTCAGGTGGCCAAGAAGGCCAATGGCTTCCTAGCTCTCATCAGAAATAGTGGCCAGCAGGACTAGGGAAGTGGTTATCCCTCTGTATTTAGCACTGGTAAGACTGCACCTCAAATATTGCATTCAGTTTTGGGCCCCTCACTACAAGAAGGATGTTGAGTTGTTTGAGTATAACTGGAGAAGAGGAAGCTGAGGGGAGACCTCATTGCCCTCATTGCTCTCTTCAAATTCCTGAAAGGAGGTTGCAGCAAGGAGGGTGTGTTCTCTTTTATCAGGTGACAAGAGATAGGATACGAGGAAATGGTCTCAAGTTGTGCTGGGGAGGTTTAGGTTGGACATAAGGAAGAATTTCTTCACAAAGAGGGTGGTCAAGCACTGGAATGGGCTGTCCAGGGAAGTGGTGGAGTCCCTATCCCTGGAGCTATTTAAGAGATGTGTGGATGTGGTACTAAGGGACATGGTTTAGTGATGAGACTTGGTAGGCCAGGCTGATGATTGGACTTGGTGATCCTGAAGGTCTTTTCCAACCTAGATGATTCTATGATTCAATGATTCTAAATGTACAGTACTTCAACAATGATTTTTTTTTTTTCCTGATGGTGTCTTTTAAAATACAAAATATTCAAAAGTGCAATTGTCATTGTGCAAAATTCGTTTGGTTCTTTTATCAGACAAAAACATGAAATTATCTTTACAATTTTACCAGCTATATAGTCTACTCTTGGATTTATCTTATATATCATTTACACATTAAATTAAAATCTGCCCCAAGATTTTTTGCTGAAATGCACAAAACTTCCAATTGAATGTTTTGTTATCACTTCTAAAACTCTTCATCAAACAATAGAATTGAAGGGTATATTTAGCTGAACAGTGACTTACAATCATCTTATAAGACACAGGGCAATTTTGACTGAGGAATTCATTTCTTGTGAAGGATTAAATATATCTCCATCTGTAAGTGCATATGTTCAAATACTACATTAAACTGGGGCCACAAGTTTCCATTAAAAGCAATATTAAAAATGTGATATAGGGTGATTTTTTGTGTGTTTATTTTTGTATTCTTCATGCTGATCATTGAAAACATCAGATAACTGTTTTTTAGAATGTTCATCACTGCCTTGTGCTTACTTTATAGGCAGGGAAATGGTTGACCTCGCATTGTTTCAGGGATCAGAGACTCACTGTGTAGCCTGCAACCTGGTCACACAGAAATACACACAATCTGAGAAAAATTATTAGAGTACTGCTTGGGGGAAAATTCCCTAGCCAATGATAAATAGCCTCAACAAAGAAGTTTCTTCTCCTCTTCTGTCTCCGTTTGCACAGAGCATGACCATGAATAACAGCTTTATGAATCTCATAACTATTTTTCAGACAAAGCTTCTTTACTTTGTGCAACATTGAATCCTAATGGCACAGTGAGCTGATTAGCATACCTATAAACATTAAAATATATTGGAAAATACACTTATATGACTAAAGCATTTTACTAGAACAAGGCACAACCACTTTTAATACTGACAATTTTGTTCAAATCTAAACACTGGACAAAAGCAACACAGGCTTTGTGTATGATGGAATTCTGTGATGAAAAATTAGCATAAAGGTGCTAACAAGCAGATAGATAATTTGACCCAATCACGCAGGAATAGAAAATCTGGATAAGGATACTGGGTGAAAACCCTTCTCCAGAAAAGTTGTTCTGGAACCTTTACAGCTTGGCATTGAAATAATAATAATAATAATAATAATAATAATAATAATAATAATAATAATGGTCTCATTTGAAATGACATAATGGCAAAGCAAAAAAGGGTATGTATAGTTTAAGCATTACAACAAACAAAACTACCCAACCTGCAGGATATATTTTTAAGACCTCATTCAAAACTGTTATACATAATAAACTCCAGAGAGCTCAGATTATCTGTGTTAAAAGGATGAAAGGCAACAATTCTTCACATTCTATTTCAAATTAATGCTTAAACCAGGAAGTTGTTTTTCTGGAAACTTCAGCCTTGAAGCTCCAATTGCCTCTTTCTTTAACTTCCTTTGTATATCAGATATAAACCAAACTTTTTTGGAACACTTTATTACAGCAGTGAAAATGTGTCCCCCTGCTTTTTTCCTTTTGCAGTACATCCCAGTCACTTCAGCATATGTAAAAGAATACTAATGTTTTGCCAAAAATAAAAATCTACTTCTACTCCTTCATTTTTCCTTTAGTTGTATTTATTTGGCACAACAACCTCTAATATCAACTGCTTTCATCAGGCTAAAAGGAAGGAAGGAAAGACTTAGTTTACTAAGCTCTGCTGTTGTTGGCACTAATATTTTAAGTCGAGAGTGAGTGAAGAAGGAAAATGTGAACTAACATGCACAAAACAAAATGTTAAAGCTCAAGACTGTAACTTCATTCTGCCAAAAAAATGTTTTGTGATTTGTGTGAATATCTTGGACTATAACATCATTTGCCTTTTTTAAAATCAATGACAGAATTCATAAAAACTTCAATGTGAACAACAACGAATCCTTGGATGCGCAAATGATCAATAGGGTTAGTTCATAAACTTATGTTCAAGTATGTTTAGTTTAGATCCCCAGTTTGTTGCCATTTTGAACGCAAACAAAACACTGTTTATCGGAATCTTTGACTCAGCTAACTGAAGACAAAATTCTGAGCCTTTGATTTTAGATAGTAACACAGATTTTATTTAGCCATTCTGGTTTCCCTAATTCAGCATTTTTGTTGTGTAGATAATTTCATCTGACAATATGAAAGTTGGGAAAGTACTGAAGGTATCAAAGTAAGGTTGTCTACTGCACTAAGGAGAAACAGAGTATCTTAAGAACCAATAAAACAGAAGGTGGGGGAAAAAAAAAAAAAAAAAGAAGAAGAAGAAGAAGAGCATTGTCCTCAGAATGCAGATTACTGAAATGGAGTAAAGGAGATTGTTGGAGATTGCCTTGAAATTTGTCATAGAGGAGCGGGAGTATTGTGCAAAGAAAAATGTCGTAACTATAACTATAACTTGGGCTTAGGGAAGGGAGTTTGTGTATGAGAAGCACTCTGAAGCTATTTTTCTCACAGGAAAGGACACTGATCATCTCCCACAAGCCTGGACAACAATAATGCCCTGAAAGAGTTCTCAAAGTACCTCTGTGAGTAGAGGTTGTCGGAATGGACAAATAAGTAGAAGTCTCACAGATCCAGTTACTCAGAACTGGAACCAAAAGTTCCCCAGATGTAAGACAAAAACATCAACAGACAAAGTCTGAGAAGGAGTGAGCTGAGCTTGTCCTCTACAGCAAATTAATCAAATTTAAAATAAAAATAAAAATAAAAATAAAAATAAAAATAAAAATAAAAATAAAAATAAAAATAAAAATAAATAAAAATAAAAATAAAAATAAAAATAAAAATAAAAATAAAAATAAAAATAAAAATGGAGAGAGTTGTTTGCCTTATTTTTTTAGCAGCTGGGTAATTTTTCACTGCTCAGTAACTCAGAAATGAATTGAAAGTAAACATTCAGATTGTTAGTATCAAGTTATCTGCTTTTTGAACTGAATATCTTAAATGTGTCTGGAACTGCGTCTTGAGAAGAATGGTGGAAGTCTAATGGCTAAATGGTAAAATGTGATAGGACAAAGTTGTAGAAAAGCTACTGAAAAATATAATTTAAATATTTGCCATTGATGACTTAATATCATTTTTCCATCTCTGATGAATTCTATAGCTCCTTTATTTACAGAGAACGCCAGACTCAAGCCTTTTCACTAGGAATGACTAGGCAATTCATAACTATTGACTGCACATTATACTGTACACATTTTTTGCACCCCAATGCTTTATTGTTCATTCTCTTTTAGTACCATAAAAATGTATGACGGTTTAATTGAATGTGTACATGTAAATGATCTTTCAGACCTTATTTCACTTACATGAATTTGAAGGAAAACAGGGTCTTTCAGTGGAATGTTTTACAACAATGATGTTTCTTTGATTTTCTTAACTGCACATATAAACTTTTGTGTATGCTTAAATAACATTTTATACCAATTTCAGTCTTAAAAAAAAATAATAAAAAAATAAAAACATAAAAAATAAAAAAGGGAAACACTTGTTTTATTAGACACAAGTAAAAACTCCAGGAATAGCTGTAATATAACTGGATTTTGTACTTTCTCCAGAAGAGTTACATCTGGAGAGGCATACCAACAGCTGCAATGTCCATCCTGTTCTCAGAGGAGCTTTCAGCGGAATAAATTATGAAGCAGCAGTAAGCTCTGTATAGGGTAATGGTTGATCTTTGACCATGCTGACAGCCAGAGCTCTTATCATCTTGCTCAGCAACAAGTCAAATTGGGCTTTAATTGCTGTTCAGAGAACAGTGCACAATTAAACATATGAGACACAGAAACTTGTATGGGGCAGAAGGGAACAAGAGATGTCAAGGAGTCATGAGACAAAACCTTTTTTTGATACTCTGTTCTAAAGACAATGTGACCTTTATATGTAAAATAAAACACTTGAGAAGGTTCCCTAACTACCATGCACTGCCCCAAAAAATCAATGCTTAATAACTGGTTTCTTATCAGCAGAAGCTTGAAACATATTTGGGACAAATCTGTACTAAAGATGTCTGCATCAAACCACCCTGTCAAGATCCACTTGTCGTCTACATTTCTTTTCATTAATTTGCTTTCTTAGCAGATGACCAGCGAGAGACTCACAGACAATTTCAAATTAGCTAAAGGCATGATGTACTGCACTCAAGTGAGCTAAGTTATTTTTGTGCATATTCATATTTAGATGTGAAATGGCCTTGTTTCCTTGTAATTTATTATTCAAATTTAGTAAGTGTTAATGTCTAGGCAAGCCTATCATCTCTTGTACAATATTACTTTATAAAAGTTACCCATTCTCCTTTCTTCAGTTCTGTCATACTTGCCTAGAAATTACAGACAGCTAATGTTTAAGCTAAATTTTCTGATATTTTGGTAACAGCTGTCCAGCAAAGTGTGTTTTTTTAACCAGTATTAAGAAAAGGGGCAGACATTGTAACTCTGTTTGCGTTAATAATACTTTCCAGATACAAACTGTAGGCACAACTACAAAAAACACATCTGCCTATTCAAAAAACAGAGATGAATCCAAGCACACTTGATATCTTAAACTTCTGTAAAGCAAACTCTAAAGGCCGGAAAACTGTAAAACCACAAAAGCTCAATCAATTGCAGCCACAGGCCAAGGTAAGCATGGGACCAAAGCTGGCATTTCATTTTAAAAGCAGAGACCAAATCATTCTGCCGTAACTCCTTTTAAATGCAATTCCAGGATAAAGAAAAGCATTGTATGACAACCCAAGTTCACCAAGTTCACCTTTGTAGGTGTTAAGGATTTGAATCAGACTGACTGTGAGGAAACAAGAGCTCACAACCACTCACCTCCAGCCAGCTTCATGAAGCCAAGGACTTTCTTCCATTATATTCTACAGCTCTTGCTGTAACCAAGAAGTGGAATATGTGCAACCCTGCCCAAGATCTGCACAGTTAGAAAGGCCTCCAGCCTGGTATTTTCAGGGGAAGTCTTTCAAATTCAAGAAACATATACTTTGCTCAAGCTTTTTTAATATATTTATTTTTATTTTAGCTATTTTTTTTTATTTTAATGTTAAATGGCCCTAATTAAATTTATTAAAGTACAAATTCCTTTATGAATTAAAAGGAATTCCCATCAAACAAGGTCTGAGATTGTAAGAGCTTTTTACTCTCTTCTCCTGCACAGTGGTGGAGAGTTTTAGGAAAATATATTTTTAAGTTTGAAATTTCATTTTAAAAGTATTATTAGTTTTATAAAAATAATAATAATAAAAAAAAAAAAAGGTGTGGGGTCTTCTCAAAAAATCTTTTGATTTTGATAAATTAACATTTTAAATGGCAATGATTCATGACCAGTTCTGCTGCTTCTTCCTGTTTTAATCACAAAACTCTGTACTTTTAGACTTATGATGAAGTGCTTGAGATCTATTCTTTTAGAATAATTATTTTATTTTTATTATTATTATATCTTATATTATATATATGTATTATTATTATATATATAGTATATAATACTTATTATATCCCAACTAATTATTTTATTTTATTTTCACACTCCATTTCCTTTTGAGGAAATAAGTACTGATCACTGGTGATTTTTGTTAAGCCATATCTAATTAAAATAAGTCAAAGGTACTAATTGCAGAACACCATATGCCATGACCCAGCAATCATCTGAACAAAAGAACATGCATATTTGATAAGACCTGGGTAAAACTCCTGATTTATGTTTAGATTCATCTTTTATTTGAGAGAGAGAGAGAGAGAGAGAGAGAGAAGAATTACTTAAAGTGTTTACAACGCTAATCTTACATTTCATTTCTAAGAAAAAAACAATTTCATAGACCTATATAGTATACGATTTGGGGCATGAGGGTGGTGGTCAGTTCTTATTATGAGATTATAAAGTCTTTATCAGATAAATAAATAGATGGTTAAAATAACAGTCTGACAGGACATCAGAGATATTTACTTTTGCTTGAAGCTGCAATTAAATATGCACACTCAAGTGTTGAAGTCTCCTCTTCTTCATACAGCTTTATAGTACATGTAACATATATAGACCTTTTACCAAGACATCCAGAATGAGACCCATCTGAGAAGTCAAAGACTGAGTAGGCTTGGGGTCCAACATTTTCTGCAGGGTATAAAAAATTATTTGTGACACAAAGGGATAGATATCACATAAGGGGTAACTAAAATCTGCTATGATTTCTAGGAGAAAGTTTGCATAATTCTTGGAAAATGTAACAAATTCAAAACGTAGGTGTTGAAAGCTGAATTTATCATCAGGTAGCTTTTAAACCTCAGTCTTACCATAAAAAGAAAACTCTTTTATATGAAAGACAATAATCACTGTCAAAATAATAAAAACTTTGGGGGTTTTACACCATTTTTTTTAATCAAGGAGATCAAATAACTTTCCAAGCACTTAATTAAAATTTATGGCACTTCTGGGAAGGAAGTTTTGCTAATCTTGTTTTACACTTGTGGTTACAAAGACACAAAATGGAACTGACTTCTCTACAGAGTGAGATTCATGTCCAGACTATAAACATATCTATTTTGGTATGTTAATGTACAGGTCACATAAACAAAGGTTTCTGGTTTCCTTTTGGGATGACTCCTGGCTCTAGCTACTGATTCAGAAAGATATGATTGTGATATTAAGATTTGTAAGTCTTAATACCTGTAATTTTCTGTGGTGTAAAATTGCACTACCTGCTTAGAAATGCATCTCTGCATTCTGCATTGCACGCTGCATCTCTGCCTAGCATTCTACATGTGAGTTAGCTAAGCGACTTTTATAGTCAATGGACATCCAGGGGTCTGTTCACTTATCTAAACATAGGCCTTTATCACCATTTGGAGTTCCCCAGAGTATCTAGGACACCTTCATGAAGATAAAAGATCTGTGGGAAGACCCACAGGAGGCCTGCACTGTTGACTGGCAGCTGAAGGCCAGTAAATTAATCAAAACCTGATATGCACGGTCAGTGGAAGCTCCAGAGTTATTCAGCTCATCATGAAACAAACAGCCACCTGAAATGAGCTGAATGATTCCCCAGATGACACTGACTATATTAGTTAGATCTCTACTGCCTTTAAAGTCTATCTCAGTTAAATATGTCTACCTTTGTTGACTATAACTCTAACTTAAACTCATAGCTAACATGTAGACGTATAAGTATGGACACTAATGTTTAGGTATCTACTATACGGGCCTGAATTTCCCCCTCAGAGCTTAAAGCAGTTCCTTAAACCTAAAGGTCATTTGTGGCAGTCAAACTATTCTTGCATAACCAACTACCGCTTCATAAAGGCAAGTCCTGTGTCACATCCGTCAGTCATGTAACCATATATACATATCACAGAATCACGGAATCACAGAATCATTTAGGTTGGAAAAGACCTCCAAGATCACCTAGTCCAACCTATGACATAACATTACCAAATCCTCCACTAAACCATATCACTAAGCTCTACATCTAAATGTCTTTTGAATACCTCTAGGGATGGTGACTCCACCACTTCCCTGGGCAGCCTGTTCCAATGCCTCACAACCCTTTCAGTAAAGAAATTTTTCCTAATATCTAACCTAAACCTCCCCTGGCAAAACTTTAGCCCATTCCCCCTCTTCCTATCACCGGACACGTGGGAGAAGAGACCAATCCCCACCTCGCTACAGCCTCCTTTAAGGTACCTGTAGAGAGCGATAAGGTCGCCCCTGAGCCTCCTCTTCTCCAGGCTAAACAACCCCAGCTCCCTCAGCCACTCCTCATAAGACTTATTCTCCAGACCCCTCACCAGCTTCGTTGCCCTTC
>VXAA01004788.1:31274-63810 GCA_013399115.1 Anseranas semipalmata | reverse complement strand
ATTTATTTTTTACTTTTTGGATCCACCACCCCCATAAAAAAAAAAAAAAAAAAAAAAAAAAAAACAGTTCTAGGATTTTAGAATATTTTTAGAGTTCAGGTACCTGTATACCTAATCTTAGATCACAATCAGTTTTTCTGGCAGGAATTAATTTAAGAGCTTTTAAGCAATCATCAGTGACTCCCCTTAAGCAGCCCAGAGTTATTCCAGTTTAGCAGGGATGCACCTAATGAAAGCTGACATGTAAAGAGTTAAGGAGTCTTTGACAATTGCTGACTCTAACTGTGATGGGTATTAAGCTCCTGTGTATTCCAGCTATATTTAGGCCTTCTACTTACTATATAGATTTGTTTTGCATTCAAGTGGCTTCCATACATACAGATTTTTTCCTGTGAAACATCTGGCCTTTGAATATACATTATTGTATCTTTTTGGAAATAAACTATTAAAATGCAGGATAACTTTATCCACAACAAAAATACATGCAAACTAGTCAGAACACTATACATCTGTCAAGTCTGTATATTGCTATCCCACGGTGTCCTGCTAGCTAGCTAAATCTGGTTATGTAAGCATCCTCTGTGATTCCTGGATCATCTTAAACGGAAGTGTATTAAATTTAAATTTAATAAGTTCTTAAATATTTAAATTTAAAGTAAATGTTTAAATCCTGGTGGCTTATCAGGATCTGTCCTTTCATCTCACAGACTTCTGTCATGGTCCTAATAATTAACTCTACACTTGTTTATAGAGATTCTTCTTCCTGTGTTTTGACATTTTCCAACCCACTATTAAACCTGCTAGTAATTCAGAAAAACATATCAATTCTCCTGTCACTTTTTCTGTGCCGACGCTATCTTGGCATTTCCTTTTCCATAGCCTCTTGCCAGACAGTTCATTTGGTCTATGGCCTTTACTTGCACCCCCAACCACTGCACCTTCATTCAAGTGGTGGCAATGCAGCAACAGACAAACAAAAAGTTTTATAATTAAGGCTTTTTGTTATTAGTGTTGCCTTTGTAGCAGCAAGTGAAGAAAAATAAAAAATTGAAACATATATCTATATAACTATAGCTCACGTTTTTATCAATTCCTTCAGCTACTAAATAATCTGAGTTCTTATCTGGTAACTCGACAAAAGTACTATGTTGAAACACTGAAAAACTGAAAGATAAAGTAAAACATAATGAAAGCTTAATTCATCACATAAAAAGAAAAAAATATCATCAATCATATTTCTGGACCAGGTTTCATTATTTTCTCAATACTGAGAGAACGAGAGCTCTAAGGAAGTAAATCATTCTAGTCATGCTAAACAAAGATTAAAAAAAAAAAAAAAGGAAAGAAAGAAAGAAAAAAGAAGATTCTAAGTTATTTTAATGAATTCACATACATTATTTTATGGCCAATGGAGTTCTATATATTTTGTATGATACTTGGCACAAAAGTCCACAATCTGGAGCACCAAGTTCTCTTAGCATTACTAAAAAGAATAACAATGACGATAAAAATTCCTGAAGGAGAGTTTTCTGTTGTATGAACTCTGAACAAGAATAGTCAGGACTGAAAACCCACTGGCTACACCAGCTTGATGATCTGCATGAGATAATTAACCACAGAGTTCACAGATTTGGCTAGTCTAAGGCCAATGCCATGTGGTTGTGACTAAACTGCTTCCAGGACCTGAGCTAACAGCCTTCTTTTGAACTGTGCTCTCAGGCAGACCTACCAACACATCAAGAACCAAAGCAGAAATCCCTGTGTGATTGTCATGTGGTCTAGACATACCCCAAATGGTCAGCAGCATGGAAATTTCCAACAACTTTTTTTAACTCCAAGGATGTATTGTTTTAAATTTCTCACATATTTCAAAGTAAAGTAGCAGCATATCTCTTAAAATGTTTATTTGCCAATACCTTCCTCATAAACTAGACATGGATTTCACAATAAGTCATTAAAATACCCACATATTTTTCAGAGAACACAACTCAGACTTGTACCCCAGAGCGTTTCTTTCTTCTGCTAAGATATATATTATATTTAGTTTTCAGTTTTACTCTCTCTTTTTCCTTTCCTAGTAAGTGACTCATAGGTTTTCTAGTTGTGTTCCTACTGGTTTTCTGCTGAACTGCAGCTAAATACTGACCAGTTCCAAACACAGGTAGCTAAATCTAAGGATATAGCAATATCTAAGGATATTGCAGGTAAAGTATTATAGCAATTACATTTTTTCACAATGAGATCTTAAACTGAGCTTAGTACTCAGAGGTATCCTGGGCAAAATAAAGATCCAGCATTTGGTAAAGACTTGCTCTTCAACTCATGTGTGCTTCAATGAGTGTCCAAATCCCATTCTGCCAACAGTCCTCAGGAATCTCTCCTTTACTGGATGCAATCTCTGAAATGGTTTGTACAAAATGCAGCACTTCATAAAGATAATGTGTTATCATAGCATTATAATGTAATGCAATAAGTAAAATAAAATAAAATAAAATAACATATAAAGCTCCATCTATTGCTTGTAAATTCTGCTGTCAGTCTGAAGCTACTACAGTGGTAACTACTCAATATTCTCTGTTTCTTATATAAAAAGACAGTTTAGGCAGTAATCTTCAAAGCAGAATGTAGTCTGTTTCTTCACAGAATCACAAAATCACAGAATCAAAAGATCACAAAAATACAGAACGGTTGATGTTGGAAGTAGGACCTCTGGACGTCATCTAGTCCACCCCACTGTTCAAGCAGGTCCATCTAGAGCTATTTGTCCAGGACCATGTCCAGTCAAGGTTTCAATATCTCAAAGGATGGAGACTCCACAGCCTCTCTGGGCAACCTGTTCCATTGCTCAGTCACCCTCACAGTAAAAAAGTGTTTCCTGACAGGAAAACTCTTTTTGTTGTTGTATGAAATTGTTCATCACTTGACTTTGAAGGCCTAACCTACTCATACTGACATCAGTAAATGTTCTGTTCAGGTTAACCAAGGTACAAACAGGGACAAAAAATAGTCACATTAATCCCATCAGTGATCACAGTATTTGCTGGGGCACCACTGTCAGTGCCTTGACCTGAACTGTCACCTGAGAAAAATCATCTCTTCAAAGGCAGCCTGTCTGTTCTAGTACACATCAGTGCCAAATTTCAATTTGCATACACCAATAAACTTCAGTATTAATAGACAGCAGCCCGAAATTGTGTCCTTCTGGATGACAATGTTCAAGAATTTTCCTTGCTGAAGAATGTTTGCATGGAGCTGGGTCACCATCGCTTCCTAGGGTTGGGTTGACGAGCTCTGACGAGTTATATATAATAAATGTTTCCTTGGAATCTGAAAAATATAAGCATGCTGGTTTGCAAAAACTTTAGAACTGAACCTTACACATCACAAATCAAAATGAGAAACTATTTGAATGCTCAAATGTTAGTCGAGACCAAAAAATTCCACACATCATTTTTTTAGCAGGAACAATATACACCAGAAAAAATCTTCTCTAACAGACAATTTAGACAATGAAGCCATTAGCTGGAGACTCTATATTCATTTGATGAAGGAAAATGTAAAGATAGAAAGAAATGTCAAAAACAGTTGGCAGCTCTTCAAGTTTATGCACTCATAAGTGTGAGAAATTATCCTCATACTTTGAAGTGTGGGATAAAATACAGATAATCTGAAATAACTGAGCAATAGTTCTGGCAGAAACGGGAATAAATAAATGAACTGTCGTTTGTTGCTCTATGAATCTGAGTGTAAAATCAAAACAGACTAGAAAACTCTCTTTTTAATTTCTTCTGTTCTTACTTCGTGAAGAGTAATAACTCAGTCAGTTTGCCCAGACAAATGTTCTAAAGGACCCACAATGGAAAACAGTGAGAAGTTCAATGGATATTGGGAATATAGCATCTTCCCAACATATATTATTCCTCATTTAAAGCAATTATTCATCATAATTAAAGATAAATTCACTATGCTTTAGGGAATGTCAGTGACTCACAAGGGAAAAGTACCATGCTGCAGCTCTTAGATTGCTTATTTTTGATGTCAAGTAAAAACATTATTTTAATAGTTTATTCCTTCAAATGTCTCTGTTCAGAATGCTAATGGCATTCTTAAATACACTTCAACAAGTAGATTTTGTAACAAAGCAGGGGTTGTTGTGTCTCTGCTTTTAGTCTGGGAAGGTAAGGGAATTATCTGGCTTCTTCTTTACATTAATTTGCTTATATTATTTCATAAGCATAGAAGAGTCTGGGGACACCTATGCCTGCCCTGGTTTCTAAGAATTATTTATAAGAAAAGGACAAATTACTCATGTTAGTGTCAGTCTCTTAAGGACCACACAATGAAGACAAGTTTTATTCTTATTTTTAACTGTAGCATTGGTGTGCATCTGGCCTGTGTCTATATTAGAGAATTCTAAAAAGTTCATACTGGAGTCAATAGTAACTCAGCTGCAGCAGCAGCTGATCCAATGCGGACAAGTTCTGGCAACTTCTACTGTTCCCACCATTATGTCCTCTAATCCATTTTCTTACGAAGAAATAAGCATGGTCAGGCTGAGCACCAAACAACTGCAGTAACCTGTATAAGACCAGAATGATCTTCATAATGTGAGACATTATTGCATAGAAATTGAATGTTTACCAGTTTCTTAGTTAAGTTGGCAGAACTGTCTCAATTTTTTCATGAAGTAAATTCGACCTGGATTCTTCTTAGCTTACTTTAACCGGGTATAAGACAGATGTTAGACACAAAGCAAACTCCCTGTGTCATCAGTAGAGAACATCTAAAGGACAATTTATGCAAGTAATCTTGGACAAATCTTCTGAAAATACCTAACTTTTCCACTGACTATAGAAGAAGTCTAGGTGCCTACCTTAGATTAGACGCTTAATTTCAGCGCAGCTCAAAGCAGGCAAGGTCAGTTATATCTCATACATAATAAAATTACAATACATAATACATATATAATTCTGTGTAGACATAGTTTCTATATGTGTGTATATATGCATGGGAGGAATATGGATGGATGTGTGTGCGTGTGTGTATAAACTCAAATTACAGAATCTGTATGTCCTAACTGCTTTACAAACTCAAAGTAACACAGATATAATGGAACACAAAAAAAATATTCCTGGATCTTTTTATACAATAAATGATTTAAAGCTTTTAGGCTAGAGTTCAACAGCGTACCGAATAATATTTCTTTTCTGATTTCTGTTTAGTTGCTTAAAGTTACATATGTGCTTGAAAGTATTTAATAATTCAGGGCCCTAATCTTGAGACCAGTCACAGCATGAAATAAAAATAATGCCACACAAGGGTAAGAGAAAGCATGAGATTTTAACCCAGCAGCAATGAGATAAAGTCTTATTTATGTCTGGTGCCCAGTGAAATCATTTATATTCATAGAACAATTTTCTTTTTGCCTACACATGCTCCCTAATTGATATGATCTGTTTTCCAAATTCTTCTTGCTTAATCTAAACCCATAAACTTAGTTTTCTTAGTAATCACTGACCATTTTTCCGTATATTTTCTACAGCAATACAAACGAAAGAAGCTGCATAAGGAGGATGCAAAACAGAAGTAAAATGAGGAGCCAAAGCTGTCACTACTGCTATGATGGAACAAAATTTGCAGATTTGTCTTTAAAATGAGGATCCAGTTGCCAAATTTTGGTACCAAATTTTACACTTGGATACATGTACAGAACTCCCACTGATTTCATTAGGATTTGTTCTTATGCACTGGAGAAGAGGGTTTGGCTTAAGACTTGTGATCATATCACATTAAAAAAAACTTGTTCTTCAGGTGCAACCAGAAGTTCAACGAGTTAGCGTCATGCAAACCACAATATGTAAATATTTGGACTCACTACTTCTTCTTTTATAAAACATCTCAGAGTGAGCAATGGTTCCTATTACACTACTTGTCTTATCGGGGACAGTGTTTCTTGCCAATGGTCAAGTCAAAATAGAACAGGAGAACTAAAAAATAATCAAGGCAAAACATAGGAAATAATGCATGCTGAGATGATTCATTGAGAAGCAAGGTAACAAGACACTAAATGATTCTAATAATTAATCTCTTGTTCTGTTCCACCAGCTAGTAGCAAAAAGAAGCTAGGATGTTCTTAGCAATAATGTTACTTTTAGCCACTGACAAAAACATTATATATAACACAGGAATTCTTTTTCAAAAACACCTTGACTCTATCTCAGTAAATATATACACAGAAGTTATAATCAGTACTGTAGGCTGGAATAAGATTTACTGCTATTTGTGCGGTATTCTCAGCATTGTACAACTGTATATGAACATGTCGCTGAGTAGAATTTTGTTCCCGATTAAAGCACTTAAATTCAGATTTTCGTCCCAGTGTATCTGTGAACTACGCATTTGATCTCACGTTATAGGCATGGTATTCTAGTCAATTGCCTAACCACAGATGTCTGGAGTCTTCTGTAACATCTAAGGGTATCTAAGACCCCACACAGGGCTGACAAATATGAGACAGGATCTACATAACAGCTGGACTCTTCTAATTAGCAGCAGAAGGCCAAGCAGAATAACCTGGACAAATGAGTCAAGGCCTTGGCTAATGCGTTATCATAATTTGCTTCCCTGAAAGTAAGTATTGAGTGCCATTAGAGATTTCAAGGATGCTAAAATAGCTGTACAGATCTGATGGATATGACTCAAGACCAATGGGAGATCTGTGATTATCCACAAAAGTGGCTGAATACCACATGGGAGACTGTAGAGAGTCTGAAATGGCACTGAACATAGATGTTTAAGCAACTGCATCATGCCAAATGTAGTCTAATTTGCTGCTGGATTCATCCTAGAGTAGACATTCTGGGGGAGATTCATTTTGCTAAAAATAGGTGTGCCATTTGAGATTCCTTGGGTATTTGAGAAACCTTCACAAGTCAGGCAAAGTATGAGAGCACGTACAGGAGACGTGCTCTTCTGAAGTTGCAGCTGGATACCTCACTGAGCCTAAAATGACCCTAGCTGCCTATCAGCAAGCAACAATGTGTATCTCTGTTAGATGAGCTGAATAGCTCAATACTGCCTATACAAATTTAATTGACTATGGTGGGATTTTGCATTGCACGTTGATATTTATATTATGGATACATATATCTGTATGACTGAATCTGGAGTTGAAATTAAACCAATTAATTAACTAATATGTCCGGTTTGAGTGCTTCTGAATTGTTGATGGAAGACTGGACAGGAGTAGCACCATTACAATACTACATAACCTGGAGCTCAAACATTACACCAGCCAACGCTGATGCTAGAGGACATCCCTAGTTTTCCTGTAACTCCAACTTGCATCTAAACTGTGACACATAAACCATGTATTTCAATGTCCCTTTACAATGACCTTCATTTGAAGCCAACTCTACTTCATAATCATGGAGAGTACTGCTGAAAAAAATAGCTTTAAGTACAGTGCAGTGGGCACACAAAAAGCCTTGAGCCCCTGTTGCATTCAATACTTTCTATGCAAGGTGCAAATGTAAAAATTCTTTGGATTCTTTTGGATTTTTTTTTACCTTTCATTTGTTCTATCTAATGTACTCATTAAACTACACATCTTAAAGCAAACAAATTTAAGAACTGGAAACTGAACAGATAAGTTTAAGATTCTGAGGTAGGGGCATTAATATAATGCAAGAGCACAGATTTGGTCTTACAATTCTACACTGAAAACCAGACAAATACTTACAGAACCGAGAAGCAAATAAATGTTTGGTCTATTGCAAATAGCTAGTCTACACAATTTTTATACTATTGTATACACATTTAACATGGCCTAAACCTTGGAAGACTGATCTATCTTACCTCTGTCTTCCTGCCAAAGAAAAATAAATGGCTTGATTAACATTCGTCTTTAACCAAGAAGATTATAACATGGAATCATTTTTCAGCTGAAACACAGTTGAAATTAGGTCTTTTTTTTTTCTTCACTTCTACAAGCTAGAGATTTAAAAATTAAATACCACATAATTAATCATCAGAAGGCCAGATTTTGCACTCACTTGTGCCAGAACGCATTCAAAAAAGGACTAGTGAAAGCAATGTATTTACATTAATTATATATTTATATAACTGACAGATGAATCAAGCTCAGTGTATTTAAAATGAGCAGGACACTAATCTAAGCACCATAAATTCCCACAAGAATTACTTTTCAAGTGAGGTCATCAAGACTAGACACCCAGAACTTACGTGAGAGTCCAAATAAAAAGACCCTGATGAAAATTCTCCCAAGGTGATTTCAAGTCCTATGTAAGTATAAATCAATGGACCTCTGTTAAAGGCTCCAGCCAAGAAGAGCACCAGATATTTTTCTATCAATCCGGAAATGACAAACATTAATATGTGTATAATGAACAGGGCTACTTAGGGTATATCCACTTTGGTGGCATGGGACCAGAGTATGTAGTCAGCAGCTCTCAGTGTGAAATCAGTAACTATGGAAAGCAGTAAATAAAAATAAATCACTGTATTTTACAGAGTCCACATTCAGAAGATCTGGCAATTATTATCTTTTGCCATTCTTTTGTTTCAAGTGCCCAGATTACAGCCCACCACAAGGACTATTTGGTAGCAGAGAACTTAGAATGTGTGTTACACGCTCTCAAGTGTGATTGCATGAGAGAATTTTAGGCTTGAGTATTCCTAAACTGAGGGATTCCTGAGGAATACATGAAAACATGGCATGGAAGCAGCCAACCATGGCACTTCCATGCAGGGAATAACCCCTGGATTCAAGTGTCTTCCAAACTGCACCTAGGTCTTATATGGAGGGATTTGGTTAGTTTACACTAAACAGAAGCAGAAAGGTAACACATATGCAGTCTTGGGGCCAAGATCCAGGGGTGACTTGGGAAGTTACTTTCTTGGCAATGGAAACTTGACCTATATCATGTTTAACACTGTGGTAGCTTCTCTTGGAAAATATAGACTGCAAAGAATGACAGTGTGCTCTGAAGCAGGAATCAAAATGGAAAAGTTGTAAATGTAAAATAAAATGCATAATAGCAAAAGCAAATGTGTAGATAGTTTATTTTTCCTGGTGTTTTGTGGTTTTTACCCCCAGCAGAAGGATTAAAAATCCTCATCTAGCTGGTGAAGGGCCTACCAGCAAAAGTACTGACTCATCAGATGCCCTTTGAGGAACAGTCAGAACAAATACAGACGGCTGATAATGCACAATGTCTGTCATCTACAAATAATGTTCAGTCTGAATACATTAGTATGGAAAAACACTGAAATATAAAGATAATTTCTTAGTCAACCCAACTTAATCATCTACTCATTCAGAAAACCCACACAAGAGAAAAGAGGATTGTTACCGTTTCTATTGCCTTCCTATAGATTTTTTTCCAAACAAAACAAAACAAAAACTACCACCACCACCAACAACAGACTTTTTAAATTTTTCTGAGGTGTACTTTACAGAGAAAAATATGCAGTATAGGTGTTCTGAACTAGTACACCCCGCAGGTATCATGACCATCCTCTGATCATCATTCATCATTCAGTTTTAAAGTAATTTTGAGGTAAACAGAAAATCTGCAACCATTTTGCATGATGGCAATCTACCCTGCAAGACTTTTTCTCATCAGCTCTGTAACTTTCTTATATGCCTTACTGCAGTGCACCCCATCAGGAATTGGTAGTGAGTGATTCTCTTATTTTGTAATCTTTTTGCATGAAATGAGAAGCTTGCTGGAAAAAAAGTCTTTCTGGCTGTTAGATACAATACAGTAGTGGTATATACTGTAAAGGAAAGACTGTACAAGGAAAGCGCCCCTTTCTGGTAGTCCATCTAAAGCAACCCAACTACAGCTTGCTGGCTCTTTCTTGCTATTTCCCACAGCTAAATTGCATTACAAGGCAATGAGAAATATGCTGAATACTTCCACAGTGGTTGCTACAGGAATGTTATGTACTTACAGATGTGAAGAGAGCTGGTCTGTGTGAATACAAGTGAAGGGAAAGGCAATTCCCTTAGACAATCTCTCCCTCTCTCAGAACACTACTGAGATTCATATTCCAGGACCATGAAAAACTGTGGGAAAACAATGAATAATTGGCAGTCTCTTACAGTTGCTTCAGAACTCAGAGCTACCATGCAGCTAAGTGACCTCTGGTTCTGCTAGGTCATGAAGAGGTAAATAACAGGAGAAAGGCAGTAAATGAAGCATTATTGTGCAGACTCTGCCTGTACTGTATCAGTTCTGTAGAAAAATAAAGGTTTCCTGTGTTCTCTTCCTCCATGGTCTCAATTGTGCGATTAAGTACAGCACCACACTATGTGTGGTGTGAGTTTCTTTGCCCCAGGCTAAGCACTAGGAGGTTCAGGGAAACAAAAAGATTCCCAGAATGATGTGGTTTACACAATGAGAGCCTGGGTAAACTGTTTTATATCTGTGGTCTGGAACATACGGACTGACTGAGGGGCAGTCTCACGCCTGTGCTTTATATTGAGGTGGGGAGAGACATGGTCTTGCAGCCTACCCTTCCTTCCTTTTCCAAGATGTGTGTGCCTCCTCTACTCTTCTCCCCGACTTTACACAGGCCATAAGGGTATAATTTGCAACTCTGTCCCTCCAATATATGAGCACATTTACTACAAATCAGTGATGGCATTTCAAGATGAAATACACTACTGGGAGGAGGGAGAAACAAGGCCTACTAGGCTGGACAGAATGCTATAGGTATATCATGCTTCCAGAACCTAATCTTGATCATTCAGAGCTGTTTTATGTAAACATGTCATTGTAGAATTCCTTGTAGTGATATTCTCAGGGAAGTTCTTATCTCTCTTCTAGCAAAAAGAAGAGTTAGAAAACTGTGGAGTTTTGATTATGCTCAAAGCTCAGAATAAAGCAGATATATGAAATGCAGAATTACAACAAATGATATTTTTGTTTGTTTTACTCCAATGATTTCTAGTCAGTCTCACAGGTCATGATTTACAATTTTTAAACATTCAATACCCAGCACATCATGTTAAAGTCATTTTGCTCCAGCTAAAAGGTGATTGGCTTGTCAATCAAAATAAGCAGCATGTTCAATATCTCTGCTGCCTTGAAACCAGAGCTCGGCTTGCTCCTTGAAGTCTTTATTGTTGTCAGTAATCCTCCTACTCATGAACAGTCCCAATTAAATAATCAGGATTATTCATTTCAGGTGGGATAGATATGTCAAGCCCCTTATCTTGCATATTCTGAATCTCACTTTAGATTTTCCTCTCAAATTACTTTAAATCTCAGATCACTTTGAATCTCGCTTTAGCTTTTCGTCTTAAAAGCTCATTTATGGATGGCTTGGACACGTTCACCATAACACAGCTCAACTTTTGAATTTAAGGCAGTGGCTTTTCCAGGAACCTGGGCCATAATTGCACATTATATTTACACTTCCTTTGAATGTCAAATTGTCTCCACTAAGTTTTTCACAAACAAAGATTTCACTTTCAGAACCGACTTAAGTCTAAGTCATTCATCTTCTAACACTCTTCCTCCAATGATCCAGACAGCAATTTATACTTTACTTTTCTACTACAAATGAAATATCATATGCTTAATGGGAAGAAGGAAATGCATGACTTGTAAGAATCAGAATCAGATTTGAAATAGTCATAGCTGTGGGCTGCAACACTATTTTGTTTGTAGCTTGCTAATATCTAGCATAAATGCAAATGACAAAATCTCGTAGTAATGGAAGAGGTTTCTCATAAACAGCCAACACATGCTACAGTTACAGACAGAACTATACTACTGACCAACATTATAAACTTAAGTAGCTCTTTTGTACCCAGTAGCCCACTAGATACAGTGGGCAAAGTCCTGAAGTTGATATGGTGGTAATTCAATAAACAGTAAAGGCAAGACTGATGCAGGAATGATGGAAACTTTATGAAGATGCATGTGTTTACGAGAGGAAAAAGGGAGGAAGCTGAAGAAAGAACCCACAATAGACAGGGAATCTGGAAAATGTGTAGAATATCTGTTGAATATCTGAGTCTGAAAATATTTTTCACAACAGGCTTATCTGACACAAGGAGAATTAAGAATTTATTTCATTACATCTGGCTTTCAACAAGATATCTGAAACTACATCAGTGCTGGCTTGGGTGTCCAGGCTGCTTTGGTGGTCACTTATTTTCCCATCAGAGACGTTTAAGTTTATCTCAGATTAAAGTTCTGCCATAATTAAATTTTATGATCTGCAACAACAATCCATTCTCATTTAGACTGCTGATATATCACCCCAAACATTCTGACAAGACAGAGAAGTTCTTGGAAAACAGGCCAAAAATGCTGTGGATGTTTATGTATATCATACCATTCAGCTATTTCACAACGAATTGGCCTGAAGATATTTCTATTTGTATTTTCATAGGAGATAGGAGGTGTTTATTTTTGCCTCCAAGAATTGTTGATTAAATAATACTTTTCACCTAAACTTTAAGTTTACTCAGTTTTCATGAAGCAATCTGACAATTAGCTTTTTAAATGTTGAATCGGACTTCCTTGTAAGATGCCAGAAAAACTGTAATCTAACAATTGATGTTGTCCTTATTAAGGACAGCTATGCTCAAACTAGAATCTTAGGGTTTAAAGTTGGTTTGATTTTAGTTACTAGTGGAGACAGCCATGGGACAAATACAGCAAACTACTCTGGACTTCATCTGGAGACATCTGCTCATGTAAATATTCCTTACTCAAACAAGAAGTTTAAGGGGAAGAGATGGGCAAGCCGTCCAGCCAATAATAATCTGACCAGTACCAGTGTCAGAAATATACTATTGTGTCTGGCAGCATACAGGTGTGGAGGGAGCTGAGTGACCCAAGTGAATACGGTTGAGCATGTATCTTCTTCTTGCTTTGATCACAATTCTTACGCAGCTGGTATCATTCGTGTTTACATATTTCCCGGGTACATACATAATAACTGCACCCATACACTACAATTTCTGTTTGGTCCTTCACAAAATGACTTTGTCCTTGTTTCCAGCTCCTTCTTCTTTGAGAAACATTGCAGTCTAATACAATCTCAGCTGGAAGATTCACTTCATAAAGCTGCCAGAAGAATAGTTCTGCACATGTACACAGAGTCCTAGTACTTGGTTGTTTCCTAGGGGAAACTGTGCAAGTGTCAGAGAAAAGCCGTACTTCAGAGTATGAAACTTTTAATACATGAATCTATGATTCTCAGTTATCAGTGACATTTTGACAGGGAAAACACTCCAAATGCAGTGAAGAAAAACCTTAATGGAGGAACTTTGACAGCATTTTTTAATGCATGCACACTGAAGCTAGCCATGAGAAACTCATTGCCTGACAAAACACACAAGAACTTCATTTTCTAAATAATCAGTGCTTGGAGAAATATTTGTGCACACTTATCATCATGTCAGAGATGTCAAGGCCAATTGGACGTCTAAGGCATTCCTCAAATGAGATGACAAAGGCCCTCCACTGCACAGTTCAGGCTGCTGTGGCTCAGTGAAACCTTTTATGTCACATGTCAGACAGACATACTTGAATGTAACTGCTCTGCATGACATTGGTGGCATTCTTTCTTGATAACAATGGACTTTCGTTTAGGTTGGGTCTGTTAAAGTTATGTGAGCAGGAAGGAAGTGAATCCCATACTGAGTGCAGTTTACCATGTGATGCACACAGGGTCTTTGCTTAAAAAAACTTTCAAATATTTCTCATATCTGCGGGTTGCTATTCCACCTGATTGCCATTTTAGTCTCCAGAAGATATTCTGCTCTCTTAATATCAGTCCGTAATAAGCAGGGAAACTCAATGTAAGCAATACTAGAATACCATGAATATACAACTAAACTGAAATTTACTATTAGATTTCATATCACCAGGAATTCTATTACAATCAAGAGCAAACACCCTCTCCCTTTATCTCCAGCCCATCATTAAAGAAGAGAGCATTCCCTCTGGTATGCTGTAATAGCCCCGTGCCATGTCAGATATGCAATCATAAATCCACTTTAGCTTGTTAGTTTACTGCTGTTTTCTATCACCAGACAAGCACAAAGCAACTGGAATGTGTCAGTGAATCTGGCCCTAAATCACACTTCTTTTTTCTTTTTCAAGTGGTATTTTTAACCCACGCCAAATAATAACATTCCAGGGAAGAGAGTTACAACATATTCGGTGGCTTTCTAGCCTGCAGATGGCTCGTTTCTCTGTGACATTCTGGCTGCATGACACTCTTCAGGCAAAGCACTGTAAGCTAATTAAATGGAGTTTACTAGAGTAGTATGTACAAGTATACTATTTCTGAAAGAAGTGCAGCAGTATTCAATAATTTAATTTATTTTTTTGTTTTATTAAAATATTCTGAGGCATTAATCAAATCATAATTGTATTGGAGGAAAAGTTTCTTCCTCTTCTTACCTTCCTTCTATTTTGAACTGTGCTACATCTACATTTTACTGTTGTTTTATCAAGAGGAAAACCAGAAGTATGAGTGACAGTCAGGAAGATAAAACAGCACTATTAATCCAAAGTCAAAAGTCAGATCTGCATCAGGTTAAAAGGCATGCATAGAATATGCAAAGACAGTGGCTGGTAAACATAGAGAGACAAAATCTCCTTCTTTAGCAAGACATGGAAGCACGTAAGTCTCTTTAGCACCACATTCCTGAGTGACTGTGCCTGGTTCTGTAGCCAGAATGAAATGAAAATTGCCATTTCTAAATGAAATGGCAATTGCTCATCCATTACATTTGACAAGGATGCTGTTGTTATTAAAAACGTTCTTTCTGTCATGTCTCACTCTGTCCCAAGTACAACCAGGAGAGTACAACAATAGTTCATGAGACTTCATGATGATTTGAATGCTCCTGTGACCAGGGAAGGACTTTTAAAAATATGACCTTAAACATTATGGGACTTCAATATTGTTTTGCTTAATGTGACTGGAAAGAGCAACAGTCTAATTCTGTTTTTCTCAGACCCATAGGTAACAGCTTTATTTGCTTTAAATAAATAAGCAGATCAAATTAGCTACATACATAAAATAGAAAATTCTCAAGGAAACCAATACAAGTACTTTAGGCCAACTTATAGACATCATCAACTCAAATAACCTAGGGCAGGAGAGAGAATATTTATACTGGGAGCCAGTTTCCACATTTGACACTTAACTTTCCATCTCAGCAGGACTTCAAATACAGCCAGCAATTAAAGGTAGTTAGGCAACCAAAGGTTACATGGGGACTACTGAAGCCATAAAGGGGCCCTGCTTGTCAAAAAAAAATGAGAATTACAGATTTCTTTAGTGTGTATTCTTCTACTCTTCTTCCACGGGCAATGAATTTCATAAGTATTCCACAGTGGCATGCCACTTTAGTGGCATGTGGCTTCCTAGAGTGGTCTAAAAGTGAGATAGTAAATTAGTGATGTAGAGGTTGGTATAAATTAATGGCCTGATTTCACAAAGTCAGAGAATGTGGTCATCTTTCTCTCTATAAGCCTGTATTTTTGCTTGATTTTACAAAGCTAATTAAGTGCTGTCAAGTATTTCAGCATGTAAGAAAGCCTTGGTACTACAGCTGTGGCTATCTGTCTTTGATACAATCATCTTAAAAGTGCTATGGAAATGTATTTCACTTTCAGGCTACCCTCTGTCTGTATCACCATTATGTGGGTCAAGTCCACCTGTGTGTGCTCTTGCCCTTAGCATACTACCATGGGTAGGCCCAGAGGTTGTTGTAGATATTATCAATATCCATACTGGATAATAAAATGGCCAGGAATCTTTGTCCAGTTAAGTGGCACAGTAATTGCTTTTGTCTGTGCACCTCTGAAGGCTTATTGTAGAAGAAGGTATAATTTGTGATGTGTAAAATCCAGCCACTGGATGTGTCTGTTTGCAAGTTTGAAAACAGAACACCAACAGAGAAAAGGGGAAAAGAAGTCCTAGATATCAAAGATGAGCCAGTATCTCAGTTTCTGTTTAGATCATTAGTTAATGAAATTCTCAGAGAACTTTTTGAAATATGTACCTTACCATATTCCACCTGTAAACATGATGTTGGCGTGTTGGAAGTAGCCATAAGACGACAGGATCACAGGATAATTCAGGTGGGAAGGGACCTCAGGACACCAAGGGACACCAAGCTGCTGCTCAAAGCAGGGGTAGCTCTGAGGTCACATCAGGTTCCTCCTCAGGGCAGTGTGGGCTTGGAAACTTCCAGGGACAGAGGCAGCACAACCTCTCTGGGAATCTTGCTCCACTGCTTGACTCAGGGTGTTCTTTATGCTTTGTACTACTCAGAAGCTCCTCTGTTTCAATGTATGACTGTTGTCTCTTGTTCTGCCATGCACGTCCTTAAAGAGCCTGACTCTGTCTCCTGATGACTTCCCGTATATATGTTGTTACGCCAGTCTCCTCTCCAAGCTGAACCACTCCCCATCCTTTGGCCTTTTCAAAGAGCAAGCACACCCGGCCCCCTAAGCATCCTGATGGTCCTCCACTGGACCATTCTTAAGATTTGCACAATTTCTTCTTCAGCATATGCAGCTCAGAACAGAATTTGGGTAGGAACACTCCTTTTTTAAGTTATTTAATTCAGTATGTATTTGAAATATATATGTTCTGTTGTCTACAAGAGTTTTCTTACCTAAACCTTCCATTTTACTGCAGAGCTTTCAAATGTTTCTCTTTAGACTTTCACATCTCAAATGTCTCATATGAGACTCCATATGGTATTCCATCACTGCCTTGAGACTTTCACCTCTCTCACACTCTCTCCCTCTTTTTCTTTCTCATTACTTCCTTCTTTCCACATCCCATCTCCCTTTATACAGAAAAAGCATACAAATATATTTCATTTAATACTTTCAGTGGGAGCACTTTTAAACTCACAAGGCTGTAAAGTTGCAGCACACCCTAAAAGAAAAACCACATAGTTCCAGCTTTGTTTTCTCTAGCAGTTTGAGGCTTATTTGGAAGAGTAATAATAGCAATAATAGCTGTAGCACATCTTGAAGCAAGACCTGGCAATCCATAAGGCAATTTGAAACAAAACAAAACAAAACAAAACAAAACAGTCACAGTCATTCCTGACAGGTACAAAATGTTTCCTTTCTGTGACTATTTTGAAACAGTTATCCCTGCAGTTAATTAATATTTTAAAAGAATAATTATCTTAAGCTGACAGGCTAAAACATTTTCTAGCATATCTAATGTTCATTATTAGATTTCAGAAGATTTCAAAAACCTATTAAAAACAGAAATATATCTCTTATCAAAGTATTATTACAAAGTATACACTATTTGGCAGCTAGTTGCCCTCTGTTTTGGATAGGGAGTTCCAATTCAGCTGTAGGCAGGGAAAATACATTTTGGAACTAGCATGTCAATTTTGTACTTTGGTCCTTATTAAAATGAGCTTTAGGATAGTCAGCAAAACAGAGAATGAATCAAGGTGCTTTTTGTGCCATTAACTCTCTGTGCATCAAAACTCTGCTTCTCAGAACTGAAATCTTTCCTTCTGTTATCTGGCCTCCTACTACATATATAAGTACTTCCACTGAGTCCAGCCAGATCTTTACACCAGAAAAGGAAAATATCCCTATGAACATGAAGGTCCCTATGAGCTAAGTGGTCAGAACAAAGTCAGGAGAAAAGGCCAAATTTCTAATTTCTGTTCCTAGTTTACTCAAAGCCCAGACAAAATTAAACACAGCAAAAGTCCTTGTAGCTTGTGCCAAAACCCATTTAATTGTTGTGTAAAATGCATTATCATATAGCCATTGGCTCTTTTTTTAAGAAAGTGACAGCAAAACCTGTCAATGTGTATTACACGTGCCCAGAGTACATTGGTTGTCTCAAGTCTATCAGGGAAGACAAGCAAAGGAATATTCACTTTCCAGATTACAACTCTGTAGGTCAGATGCTCAGCCCCGTAAAAAAAAACCAAAACCAAAACCAAAACCCCCCAAAAAACAAAAAACAAACAAACAAACAAACAAAAAAAAGAGCAATCCTGGATGTAGTTGGAAACATGGAAGTCACAGAGGGAATTTTCTATGGCATTTAAGTATTTCAATTTACGTGATACCTTAGTGTAGTCTAATTAGTATGCATATAGTTTTAGCTACCTACTACCTACCTAATTCCTGAGACATGATCTGGCTTTTATTTTAACCACACCAGCTTTTATCTTCTGCTTTCTTGCTTTGTTTCTCTTTATGGCAGACACCTACAAAATAAGGACGCAAATAGTCACACAGCACTGGAAAAAAGAGCTCTGATCTGACTTGGCCTCCCAAAGTCAGGAGTTCTTTCCGAAGTAGTGATTTCAAAGGAGCAAGATAACTGTAGATGAACTGACCTTGTTCTAATATCTTGGACAAAATGGAATCACTTGTGCTACATGCCAAAACCCATGCCAAAAGTGGTTCTATCTTAGGTTTGTGAAATCTTTTCTTATGAAACTTTAATGTAACACAGCACATTTCTGCAAAGGATTTTCATTTCAAGAACAGTTTTCTAATAAAAGTCACTTTCCTGAGAAGTGCCTAACTGCTTCTACCTACGAGCAGGACTTCACTCTCTTTCAAATTAGATTATGACATACTGGTTGGATATACCATCTTGGAAAACACAGCAGACAGAAAAGGAATTCAAAGTGAGTTTTTTTCGGATCCCAAATTTGTCTGTTTTGTTTTATGAGGGGTCAATAGCAAGTAAACTTTGCTCCTTTGATGCAATAACAAAAGCAATGTGCATTACATACTAAAGCATAAAATCCTCATGTCTCAAGATTGTCCTGGCAAATTTCTATCAATTTTTCTTTAAGGCCTTGAAAGAAAGTTGGATAAAATGTCGTTGTTTTGTTCTCCACTCATGACATAGTCTCGTCCATCTGTTAGGCTCTCAGACAATTAATTCCTTGTAGAAATCTAGTCTTAGTGGTCCCTTGGAAGTCAGACTAGCATGGGCAGGAAAAAGAGAACATGTATACTTAAGCCTTTTCAGGGGAATGATATTAAGAAAAAGAAATCAAATTAACTCAAATTTAGAATGATTTATTACTATATTGTCTCTCCTGAACAAATTACAACTTGCCACCAAAATTGCTTCAACAACTTCTGTGGTCTAGTTTTAGATTATTGCTATTCTTGTGGTCTTGTTTATTCAAAACAGTAAGTGTTAGATAGTTAAAACCAAAAGGACTTATGAGTACTCATTATTTTACACCGATGAGGGCCACACTGGATCAGATTATGAGTTACTCATTTGTTCTTTTGCTTGTTCTTTAGCTAAAGCAGCATCAGATGTTTATCTGAATTGGAATGGGTTCATCAGCGTACAATAACCAAGGACTTAGCACTTCACATTGTCCTCAGTCAAGGGAAGTTCAAATGGGAATCCACTGAAGCACGTGTTCAGCTGTTTTACTGGATGAGGAAAAGAGTGACCAGCATATTGGAAGATCAAGTCCACCTGTGCTGTACTTTGCTCAGGAAAAAAAACTTATATGCAGCCTCTAAAGCTATTGTGTACATTACACATTTGGACCAAGCAAGCATTCAGAATTTGCTATGCAAAGATCAAGGCAGCAGTCACTCTCCTGTATTACAGAAGAGAGAGAAGAACAAATTGTCAAAGGAAAGAAAATGAACAAATTGTCATGGGGAAAGAAAAATTGTATGAAATCCTAGATGTCTCATGAAGAAACCAACTTATATCTGAAAGACAAAGAATGGAGTGCATAACATCATCAGCATTTTATTAAGATCATGTTTTAACATCCCCTTCTTGCCTCAAAAATTATTAATGCCTAATTATTTGGGGCTTGCAATTCTTTTGCTGTTTTCTTCATTTCACTTCATTTCAGCCACAGCCAAGGCAAAAAAAAAAAGAGTTAATACAAAAAGAAAGCACAACTGAATCAAATGTGTTTAAAGATTCAGAAGTGGAAACAGAAACATGCTGACATGGTGTCTTGTGTAATAAATGAACTGTCAGAAATTTTTAGGCCAGTTTTTTGCTTATAAAACCATGTACTTAAATGAACATCAGTAAAATGGAGGATAATCAAGTCTCCTATACTTACTTAGGCATCTATGTATCACTTTTAGCATGATTTTAACACTAAAAAATTAAGGAGATGTTGGCATTATTGCTGGTCGTTGAAAAGGTTTCCATGACTGTATTAGGTAGGAAGCAGTGTGATCTCAGCAGACACAGAAAAGATCAGATCTTCTAAGCTTACCACTTGACACTGTATGACTTTTCCTCAGACAGCAAATTTATTACTGCTGAACAGACCCTAAACTCTGCACCAAAAAGTACCTATTAAGGTCTTATCTCTGCAATGATGGCATAAATATATTTTACCAGGATCAGTATAATTTCCATGTATTCCATTCTGTCCACACATCTATATATATTGAGACTAATACTAATTCTCATTCAGACAGTACATTCATACTGCTGTATTGACTAAAATAGCCTTTCATGTTCTCTCTTTAGGTTAGAAGATTTTATTGAAGACTTAACTTCCAGAGCACAGGAAAACTGCACAACTGTATATAACCAATAATAGGCTGGGTAGGAACAGCACTAAGCTGAACCAGGGGAGGTTCAGACTAGATATTAGGAAAAACTTCTTTATGATAAGGGTCGTCAAACACTGGAATAGGCTTTCTAGAGAGGTGGTTGATGTCCCAAGCCTGCAGTGTTCAAGAAGCATGCCCTTAATAATATGCTTTATCTTTTGGTTAGCTCAAAAGCGGGCAGGCAGTTGGATTCGAAGACCTTTGTAGGTCCCTTCCAACTCAACTTTTCTATTTGATTTGATTCAATTCAATTTGATTTGATTCTATATGATGAGATTGTATCATGTGATTTAGGTTTCTACTTAACTACCTTCAAACACTGCAAGTATGAAATCCAGGCTACTCCTTGCATCTCTGTCTGCTCCATCTGAACATCAGGAAACACTTTGTTACTGTGAGGGTGACTGACCATTGACAGAGGTTGCCCAGAGAGGTTGCGGAGTCTCCCACCCTGGAGATATTTAAACACCATCTGGGCATGTTCCTGGGCAACGTGCTCTAGGTGGCCCTGATTTAGCAGGGAGGTTGGACCAGATGGCCTCCAGAGGTCCCTTCCAACCTCAGCCATTCTGTGATTATGTGATCTCTGATGCCAACAAATGAAGCCTTGCAAGGTAAGACTTTCAAAGGAAGGATGATAAGGAACTGGGTAAGTATAAGAAAGAAGCTGGGACAGAATAGGGAATGTAGGTAAGTTCAAAAATATTTAGCATGAAAGGATACATCAAGCTACATCTTAAGTAGCTTTTCAGCTTATACTGTTCACCATATATTTTGCCACATGAGCCTCCTAAACTTCAGTCATTTGCCTTTGCTACGTCTAACTATTGGGAGTGAGGGAAGAGAGAGCAGAACACAAGCCATTGGAACTCCTGCATGATAATCCAGAACAAAACTCACAGCAAACACAAAATACGTGCCACCTTTATGATTCATTTCTATCTTTGCAATTTGGTGCCTGTTAAACTACCTGGAAACCTTACCAAAGCCACTAAGAGCTTCTGCATAAAGGTATCTGAAATGTGGCCACTCAAGGTCTCTGTAGCGGTGAGATTTACCTGTTGATATCAGATGCAGCAGCTGTTTCAAATTCCCTCTTTAATAACTTCTTTCTCTGGTAAGGCTAAATTCTCCTTCTTTCAGGGGTGGTTAGTGCTTCAGGTGAAAAGTCCAAAGAAGTCTTCACCCAGTAAGGTATAATTCCCCTTTTTGGTCCACAGCTCTGAAGAAGCTCTTTTATTAAGGTGTTTCTTCGACTGCCTTTCAGAAGGGATCTTCCTGTATTGGATCTTGGTTATCTGTGGTGATGTCTGAAGTCCCTATTTGCGTAACCTAAAATACCTTAGACACTTTTTTCAGCTTCTTAATTATTTATTAAGTACTTTTCTTCTGATAGTATTCAAAGAAACCTTCCAAGCCTTCATTCACACATCAGTTCAGGGGTCAACTGTATTTTATAATCCCGAAATGAGTTTATCTAACTGGAGTTCAGAGGAGTCTTTTGAGATGGAACCAGAAGATTTCCTTTATTTTGAGCAGTTTCATAAAGGAAAGATGTTGTTTGGTCTTTACAACACCTTAAGAGCATAACCTTGTTCTGTTACATTCCCAAATAACAGTTTAGTTGATCAGCAGCTGAATGATATAATTTGCTATGAATGCACTTAATTTTACTTTAGATATTTAAAACCACCTTACAAACATTTGTTAAGTTTCTGTCAGGTTGCATTCACATCAGACTTGGGAACTAACTAAGTACTTAATGAAGTGTTTTCATACAGAAAATCATGGGTGAACTTTGATAAGCTTGGATAAGCCAACAGATGTCCAAATGATTATGTAAAGGTCTTTTGAAATTAGTTAAGTTGCATTTCGTTACAACTTCATGGTATGAGTTTCTCTCAAATGATTCCTAGCTTTGGCTGGGCCAAAAATATATGAAAATACCAATTCTTTAGAATATACTGACAAACACATAAATAATCCATTAGCAAATAACGTCCCGTAACTGTTTTAAAATAAAGTTAACCGGATTTGATTTGTTTGATTTTGGAAAGGGTTTTAGTTCATTTCAGTTCAATGATGGATCTAACTGTGTTTCTTATAATCTTATTTCTTTTTTACAAGGAAAGTTATTTTGTAAATGTATCAGGAATTATAATGAAAAATTAGCAATCCATTATGCTAAAGACATTATAACATATTTACAAAAGATTCTGTAGTGACTGTATGTCCTCTTTACATCACAGGTAAACACAGCAAAAGGAATGGTAGAAGAAATTAAGAGAGAGGAACAAAAAAGTATAAAAGGATGAAAAGGGAAAAAGATACATACAAAGAAAAAAATGGAAGGGCATGATTCAAATGCCTAGAATTATGTTAGGAATCAGGGGCTGATTTGTCTTATTAACAACAAACTCCCATGGTGGCTTACTGAAGTCACTAACACCATCTCACCTTTTTTTCCACTTTTAACAAGAATACTTATCAACACAGAAGTAATGGTTAAAGTTAGATTATCTTTTGTGAGATAAAAAATAATGCTTGGAATCTTACACCTTCAAAAGGATGTCCAATTATTAACCAGCTTATTTAATCAAAAGGTTTTAAAGCATAAAACATCGTGACAAGATTATTTTAATAGATCTCAAATAGCCAATAAAAATGTTTTTTCCTCACATGTAGAAATAAATCATTTGTATAAAATAGAAATTGCCTGCTGTGCTTTTTATGAAAATAACAGTAGCACTTCAGACAATGAAGCCGAGGGTGGGACTACTAACAGTTATAAATACAACATTAACAACGTCATTGTATTTCCCTTGACTTCCACACTTGTATCTCTGGGGAAATAAAGGCCCTGTTACTTACTAGCTTGAATTCCTGTCATTGTACTTTGAGAATCAGTTGCTTGAGATGAAAACTTACAGCATATGCCTAAGGTTATCATATTTGGGGTCATACACAAGCACTGACATATAGTTAAAAGAAATTTTTTTTTTTTTCTTTTTTTTTTTTTGAAATAGGGACAGAGAGAGAGAGATCTGCAATAAACCAGACTAAACAAAAGACTATGTGATTACAGAAATAACAGTGGGAAAGTGAAAAATCTCCCACAGCATTTTTAATTAGAAAATATCCACACTGTACTGTGATAATGGTGATTTTATTTCTAAGTTTTCAGCTAGTCCAAAATGATGATGTGTCAAGCTTTGCAAAAACATCAGTTCCATCATTTCTTTCCTGGTATCTTTCCCTTCCTCCTGTCACTACACAGTTAAAGTGAGCTGATGATATCAAAACTTTAAGCAAAATTCCTATCTTGTATTCAAGCTAATACCAGTGGGTACTTATGTCTCAGCATTTGCTAAAAATCTACACTAGGTCAAGACAGAGCTGCTGCTAAACTTCTTCCATCAAGTTAGAGCATTCCTTTCCCTCTAAAAATATAGGGTTGTTTTGTTTGTCTGTTTGTTTTGTTTAGAAAGGACGGCATTAATGTCATTACCTGTAAAATTGCATTATACGTTTATAGGCCCTTCTTTGGTTGGTGTGGAAACCTGTTGCTCTTGCAAGTGGGCGACTGACAGCTGTGGTAGAACCAGGCATAGGTAAACAAAAGATGGACCAGTTTGACAAAATAATGTCAGAAAAAGTCAACCAGACTTCCAAGGTCCAGGAAATCCAATGCTATCTCAAACATGATCTGATTGTCCCTCAAGGCTCTCATTCAGAAGAAATTCTTGGAAATATAAGTGAAGAAGCAGTCACGTAGGATCAAAGGAACACAAGGGCAATGGTTCCAGGCTGCTTTGGGGTTCTTCTCCATAACCCATCTGTGCTTGTGGATATAACATATTTTACTTCAAGAATCTCTCAAGTGCTTAAGAGAAATAAAGCAGCACAGTATCAGTAGTCATTTATTTTGGGTTTAAATGCTACATATCTGGGTGTCCAATTCCTTGTTATTTCCAGTTTCTTTGTATAATTTATAGCCAATCATTTAAAAAGGAATTGCCAAATGCCAGTGTCAGTTATATGGGAATACAGCAGCAGTAGTTTCTTGTTGCAATATTACTTAATCTGTGTAGTTAAGACAAGTCAAGGAAGGGTCTTTTCAGCTCTAGTCCCTGGGCTAAGGCTACTTCTGTAACAGTGAAATAAGTATGCTCAAGCTATTCCCTGGCACTGACGCTGAACGGCATGGGGCAGCCAACATCCATAGTTATTTCTCAGTCTTTGAGACAGAACATCTGTATCCTAAATGCTTGTTGGGAATAGCTCTTTCCCTGCTAATTCTGGAAGCATGCCCAGATATTGCCTGGGAGGGACATAGCTAGACCACCAGAGCCATGACATGGACTATGGCATGGTTTAACAGCATAGAGCTCCGCTTTTGTATGAGAAATAAGGTTTCTGAATACATCAGAAAAGAGCTGGTTTGTGAAACAAGCCAAACCTAAGCCCAAATGCACCATCTAGTACTAAGCATTGTGAAGCCCTGTTGTAGCCCTGTATTTTTCAACACAGCCGAGATCAAGACATTTGGGAAATGTTGTAATATAATTTAATCTGCTGAAATTTGCATCATCCATTGTGAACCCAGGAAAGGCTGAACGATTATCAAAACCAAACTTTTGGAACTTGTTGTGTTTGTCTATCACTACAAAAAAAGTCTTTTTCAATAAGTGCTGTGCCTCTCAGTACTTAACTTTCATGCCGTGTTGTTTTAAGTTGTACTTCCAAACCCGTTGCCCATTGTGTGAAATGCAGACAAATTGTAATGTGAATTTATTATATTGACAAAGCTCTGGTGGACAGTAACTCCAAGCCAACAGCATATTTCATTTGGAACCAAGTCCAGGTTTCAGACCAGTTTTCCAGAGGCAGAACCCATTTTACCAGCAAGAACTTCAAGCACTGACTGTTTTCTTCTATTCCCTCTATTTTTCAAGCTGGGTATCTAAAACTGTGCACTTAAATCTATGCTAAGCACAAAGCACAAAAGAGGGCTGAAATAATAAGCACTGCAAATTCCTAGCATATAGTCACCCTACAGAATTTGGAGAACTCAGTCCTAAGTAACCCTATTTGAAAACTCTGGTGCTCATCTTCTACATGGTTGGATGAATTCCTTTCATGTGCATCTAAGGAAAGGGAAAGAGAAGGAGAAGGGGAAGGGGAAGGGGAATGAGAAATCTTTCACCTCAGACAAATTATACTCATTTAACTTGATTGGTGGTGTTTGCATGTCCTAATAGAAAGGCTTGGGTCAGCTCTTCAGTTCTGAAGTTCAGTCAGCTGGCTTACCATCTGTGTGCATAAATGTTTTCACTTTCCAAAGAAGGGTAGCATTATTCATACTATCTCTTGGGAACAGACCCTCAAGTGTACTCTCAAATGCCCTGACATCATACAGGTAGCTATTGCTAGTCAAAACCATGACAGAGACTATGCTAACAACTTAAACATATGGACAGCTGCAGAATAGTGCCTGTGCTTACGTTCTCACACTGTTTAGTTTTCTAATAGATATATGATGAAAGAGACATCTAAGTTAAGAGCATTATTGTTCTAAGCTTACTTTGTTGTCAATACGAGAGAGAGGTCCTGCAGATTTCATATGGCCCAAATCTCACTCTGCAGTTGTTGATTTTTTTCCCATTGAATCCAGGTTTTCTAGGAAAACTAAACTCTAAATTCAAATGACTTGCACTCATGTATTTTTCAAATTACTTGCATGGTCTGCATGATAATTTAAGGTTCTCCACTCAAAGCCTGTCTTCAGTGTTAATTGTGAATTCCCAACAAAGACAGCTTAGATCACGAAATCCATTCAAATTACTTTTTGTATAGTAATGATTTTTACATTTTCAGATCTTCTGAATCATTTTCACCATTTTGATGTTCAATATAGACAATTTCAGTTTATCTGAGAACATTGCCTTTTCTTTTTATGTACAAAAAAATCAAAGTCTTTTCCATAAAGTAGAGTATCCTGTCTCCTTTGCTCGTGACATATTTATTAAACATGGCTTTTGTCCAGAAAATATACCATTGGTGCTGATTTATTTCTTTTGGTATCACTGTTTTTAACTAAGATAATTGAATTCACCAAAGATATTTATTATTAATGGCCCTATCCTATCCCTCCAGAAGCCCAATGGGAGAGCTGTTATTGATTTCCAGAAGAGTAAGATTGGGTCCAAATTACTTGAATCAATGCCAAGAAAAAGATTGTTTTGGTCTGAGCTTTTGGCTAGTTCCTTATGTCAAAAATAGAGATAAAGGAAATGTTTCCTTTTGATTATGAATGTTAACCCATTTGAATCAAAGAACGTGTTACACTCTGGCTGTGATTTTAGAAATGGAAACTGTAAGGAACAGCAACAAGCTGCTGCCTAGAAAAACTGATCCAAATTCATTGGTGGTGACTGAATTTACACATAGCTAATTAGTTTATTAAGGAACAGATATTAAGTAGATGAATAAATGACAAAAGAGGCAATATCACAACTTCTGCTTTTGAGTAAGTATAAAATGTGACAAAACAGAGAAAGATGAGGAATCTCGAGAAATGCAATTAACAGATTTAGGGAAAAGCTCATTCTTTTGTTATGTATCTTACCCTAACCATTCTTCCCACTAAAGCTCAAACACTGGTGTTCATCTCATCTAGTTTAAAACATCTAGAAGCTTGACAATTAATTTTGAGCTAATCACTATACTCTCACTAGACTCAAGGAGAGAGAATGGTAGATTATCTAGAAGACAAATCCTCTGAGTAATCTCATGTCCTAATCTCCAGATGCAATTAATCACCTTCAGAGAAACCTGGTTTCATTCATGCAAAGAAATCTTATAGAAGCTACTTCAGGTTTAGCATCTATCATGCAGATGTCTAGCTCAGAAATGACTCTCATGCAGAATACAGCCTCCAGCACACTTTTTGTGGGGAAACAAGGAAATCAGGAAAAACAGAGCTCCATTTAGCCAGAACCTGTCCACCGTTGCCTAGTCATTGCTGAAGGCCTCATTTGCGACTCTTTGAGACACAACACATCACTGCACAGACATCCTATGGCCAACCTGCAGTGACCCATGATCCTATTTAGATAGCACTGCATCTAGATCTAAAAAGGGATGGGCTTTTCTTCTTCCATATTCCACAGCTGCCAATCCCCTCTCAGCTGAGGCTGAAACCCTCTGTTTTTTACCAGATGACCCTTTTCCATCAGCTGCTCATCTTCTCCACTATCTGTGTTACAAGTGAATCCAGTTCTGACTGTGAAAGCTCCACCTGCTTATATTTGCAATGAGTGGCTTACTATCTGAATGTTATTCCTCCCTAAGCAGAAGACAACGCCAAGGTCTACCTTCATCTGTCTTCAAGGCTTCCCTGGAACTTGCAGACTGTGTCTGTACCAGTAAATAGAATTATTCAGGGACGTGAAGGTCAGTGGCATGACACAGCTTACTTGCAGGCATCTAAATCCTCCCTCTTCCCATCACTCCATCCACATGCATACACATCCAAACCAAGGTGGCTGTGTCCAGATTTCTCACTGGAACAGTCTGTATCATGCATCATCCCTGTAACACACACAGGCATTATCTAGGACACCACTAGCTGGCACAGACATAACAACACTGATGCATGCAGATTCTCTAAAGAGTTTCACCATCCATCAGTTAATAAAAAATAGATGGAATTACTCTTTCTCGATTGCCAAACCTTGCTCTTGCACAACAGTGTTTAGATCTGTAACTGTTCTTGGTGCTTAACAGACTGACATGCTCTTGAAGAAAATCACCTGCCAAGGGGGAGGTAACAAGTGGGATGTGAAGCCCTCAGAGGTTGTGTTTGACTTTCACTCTTAAGAATGTATTCATCATTCAGCTGCTGATATGTTGGAACCACATATCTACACATTCGCAGCTAATATGAAAATGTTAGGGAAGAACCACTTCTCTAACTGTTCCCCTCCTTTTTATTCCAGACACAAGAAACATATACATCAGTTTCATGTTTGGCCTGTTGAACTTGTTGGGGTTTAAAATGTCAAAAGAGGTAAAACTGTTGCTTAAAATAGCAACGGAAAAAGGAGTGATGAGAAAGGGAGTGGACTGTCTCTTTTTTTAGCACTGAGGGCAAGCACAGAGATACGCTGGCAGACTCATTGCTGGTCTGAAGTATGGCAGTATTAACTAGCCCTAACTGTCTTATACCATCAACAAGCAGCAGTAAATCTGCACCTCTGCATTTATCACTCCCTAAAAGGGGTATAAGTTCTGTAGGAACTAATCTTAATTTTGTTACATTTGTACTAACAAGTAACTTTTGGCAAATTGGATGTTACTAGAAAAACTGTTATACAACAGAGAAAATTACAATTGCTCTCTTAAATATTATGGTATCTTATCTTCTTTGGCCTAATTCTCATGGCTTTTTGCCCTTTACATCTGGACTTCTGGCATAACACAACTATGAAATAAATGTGCATTTCAGTTACGTGATTCAAAGGAAGGGCTGCATCAATCTTAATACACAGGAATCATGTCTGAGGGATGCAACTTGTATTTATCCAGGAAATTCCCACTAAAATAAAGTGTCTTGTTTGCAAGGGCATTCTCTGTCTAAAATAGAGGAAGTAGTGGTCCTCATTCACGTCATTCGAATGAGGAGGCAACAAATCTGTAGTGAGGACATGGGCTAATGGGTTATCATTCTCTTATATTTGACCTAAAAATACAACTTTGGCACTTCATTTTTAACATAATAGGAGCAAGTTCTTTCTGCTGACAATGAACAGAAATAGGGGAAATGGCTCAGATATAACGAAACCCTCTCTGACACTTCTCCCAAATTAGAATGACCCTTTTAGAAGCTGCAATATTTGCACTTGCTTTTCTTCATTATCGTTTAATTTTCTGCCTCTAATTCTAATGAGAAACATAAGTGATGGGGAAATAAGTGAAAGATAGCCATTGCACAACTTCTGTCCTGGCTAGAAACTAAAAATTTTAGAGGTGTCCATACACTGAGTTTTCAGTGGGTTAAAGCTGCTTCCAAAAAGTACTCAGAGCTTCATTTGCTTAACCAAACTGAATCCACACCCCAGGTAATATGAGGAAATACAATGCTGTCAATTTCTGTTTGGTTACTGTGCATATTTTACTTGGCCTCATTCTAAAAGACAATAACATATAAATGTCAGACACACCAGAGAAGAGGCACACAGGGCACAGGAGCAAATTCACAAACCATTTGCTCTGCTGTGCAGGTTAATGAACACAGCAAGACAATGGTGTGCTAGAGTTGGGTTTGTAGGCCACCAGGAAACTGGCATTGTTGAGAATGAGAAATAAGTAATGATCAAAACTGGAAATGGTGAGAATGATGTGAGGCAGAAGAATCATGAAAACCACATCTACTTGTCATTTTTGAAGATGATGGAAAGATGAAGATGATTTAGCTGGAAAATTTATTCCTTGCGTACAGAGAGTCTTTATCAAGACAGACTCATTTGGACTGAACCTAAGTTTGGAACTACCTTTCTAAGACTTTCTTGTCTGTATGTAGAGTCTTTCTGGAACCTAAAGCTGAAATTTCAGTAGAGAATTAAAAGCACTTTATTATGCCCACTTACTGCAGAATGACAGCCCTTACTCAATTATAGTGGAAAAGACTACAAATACATCTTTAAGGTGACACTGGCTTTATGAAGGACTCAGAGTAGTTTCAAGCCTCTGCAAACAGAAAGGGAGCAAAATCAAGTACCCAGAGGTAAAAATTGACACAATAGAAGGAAGATCAACAAATCTAATCTATGAACAACAAGTGAGAGGACAGCAGCAAGGTTTGAATATCATTTTTTTTTTTCAGACTAGATATCTGGACCATGCTGTTAAGCCTGCACAGCTGTGAATGTGGGGGTCTCTCTGGGACTTATAAAAGAATCATGTCATATTCAGAAGCTTTGAGAGTTGGAGAAGAAACAAGAGGGTTGCTCTATGAAGAAACAGTATTCTGTGGCTGTGGCTTACAGGAAAGTTCAAATTCTTCTATGGAAAAAAATCAGTAGATGAGGTCAAGGCTACAGAAAGTACATGAGATATCACAGGAAGAGATATGCCAGAAACAGGATTTCAATGCCTGGATGAAAAAGCCAAAAAGATCAGGAAAAAGTGAAAAAAAAAAAAATCAGCTTCAGAGAACAGTTAACAAAGGAAAAGAGATAGAGCAGAACCTCTACAAATGTAGAAGACTACATTTGTACCCCATGCAAACAAGGGAAAAATGAAGTTTGAACTGAAAGAAGGCCATGTTAGGGAAGCTTACTTGGAAAAAAATGAATGTTAGCTGTAGAAAGTCTCCAGCTCAAAAAAGTTGTGTGAGGAGTTGTAAGGAGCTCATTTCTGATTGATGTTGGGGAGAATGCGATCATGCTGGCCTGAAAGATCAAGAGAAATAGGTATAGGGAGCCTTCTCTAGCAAAGCAAAGAGAGAAGGAAGGGTCAGGAAGGGAAGGTCACTAAAAAGTTATATGTAAAGGTCAAGGATGGGGAGAGAGCTAAAAACAAGTTAGGGGGAACTTTTCCCTGGAGAAATGAAAATGTATTTTCAAGCAGGAAGTAGCTTTGGAGAGTTCCTCTTGAAACAAGAATACTCTACTTCCTGGAGATAAAAAATAGATTGCTGTTAGGAGCAAAGAGGTCTACTTCAGAGAACAGTGGCTTCATCTAACAACAAATATATTAGTTGGCTACCAGAGAGTCTACAGGGGTTTACCATAAGTCTGTAGACTCAGAAACAAGCAAGGCAATGTTTTTTTAATGGCCACAAGAGGAATGGGTGTCATAGAGCACAGGTCTGTGCAAGCCAGATATGAGAGTTCTGGGCTCCCCAGTGCAAGAGAGATACGGAACTACTTGAGAGAGTTCAGTGAAGGGCCACAAAGATGATTAAGGTGTTGGTGCATCTTTCATATGAGGAGAGGCTGAGAGAGGCAGAACTCTTCAGCTGGAGAAGAGAAGGCTCAGGGGGAGATCTTATCAATGTATATAAATGTCTCAACGGAAGGTGCAAAGAGGATGGTGCCAGGCTCTTTTCAGTGGTGCCCAGTGACAGGACAAGAGGCAATAGACACCAACAAAAATGGACACAGCAAAAGACCTTTCCTTTCAACGTCAGGAAATACTTCCTTACTGTGAGGGTGACTGACCGTTGGCACAGTTTGCCCAAAGAGGTTGTGGAGTCTCCTACCTCCATGAAAATATTTAAAAGCCATCTGGACATGGTCCTGGACAACTTGCTCAAGGTGGCCCTGCTTGAGCATGGGCACTGGACCAGACTGCCAGAGGTCCCTTCCAACCTCTACCATTCTGTGATTCTGTGAAGAGCGGTGATGATGGTACCAAATGGCTACCAAGTCAGCTCATCTGAAGGACCAGATACTTCAGGAGATGCCACATAAAATCAAAACATTTAGAAACCAAAATGGATTTGGGGGTGGGGGTGAGGGGGGTGGCACAAAGAAAACAAAACAAAAACTCCAATGACCTTTGTGGGGGAAAGACATCAAACTAAAGAAGAGCCCCTTGTGTAGCAACAGAGTGGTCTGTCTTTTTGTAGAGGACTTGGAAGTTGTGTGTCATTACCTATAGAGGTTATATTAAAGGATTATTTTAATAGTGGCAGTGCACCTGAGCAAAAGAATCCACTTTGGCCTTTAAGCCTACATAGTGTGCCAAAGTAATGCAAAACATGTCTGAAATGAAATAAAAGATTTTGAAGCTAGAATCATCTTGGTAATGTCAATAGTAAAACCATGGTTTGAGGCTCTTCCCAAAGGCCATCTTCTATTAAAAAAACAAAAAAAAAAAAAAAAAAAATTGGA
>VXAA01004788.1:0-24958 GCA_013399115.1 Anseranas semipalmata | reverse complement strand
GGCCGCGCTCGGCCTCGCCCCCGATGTGCACCGGGCAGACGGAGATCAAGGAGACCTTCAAGTACATCAACACGGTGGTGTCCTGCCTGGTCTTCGTCCTGGGCATCATCGGCAACTCCACGCTGCTGCGGATCATCTACAAGAACAAGTGCATGAGGAACGGCCCCAACATCCTCATCGCCAGCCTGGCCCTCGGCGACCTGCTACACATCATCATCGACATCCCCATCAACGTCTACAAGGTGAGGGGGGGCCGGGAAGGGCCCGCGGGGAGGCAGCTGGGGACCGGACCCTGCGCCAAAAACCGGCTGGACCGGGCCCCTCTGCCCTGATCCCTGCCAGGACCTGCCAGCGGTCCTGGCTGGAAAGGGGGCAGAGGTCTGCGCCTGGAGGCGGCCAGGCTCAGAAAGTCACCCGGGAGCAGCAGGTGCTTCATGCCAGGGCTGAAGGGCACGCGTGCAGTAGGTAACTGCTCGGTGGGTTTGTCACATCTCTCCCTTCCCTGAGGGATGGAGGGGAGGCCCAGAAGGTCTCCTCCTGCGTGTGTGGGTACTGCTCAGCCCCTTCTGCTCGACTGGGGCAGGCTTAGCCGCGTACTGCACATGGGCCCACACAGTCGTTGGTGGCACGGGGGCTTTAAAACGCCAGTTCTACACGTGCAGTGGTTGTGAGTACGATGCTGTCCTGGGCTGTGAACCCTTTCCCCTTTCACCAGCGTTGCAGCATGAGCAGCCGAGCGAGGGAGCCACACCTGCTGCTCTCGCACCTTTGCTCTTTAATGTGATAAGACTTGCCACAGGAGTACAATCCCTGTCTCATCTACCCAGCTTGAGCACTCCATATGTCCTTATGAATTCGTTGTGCATGTGAATCCAGCCTCTAGTTAGGATGCGCAATCCTGGGAGGGATGACAGAAAAACAAGAAACCTTCTGCCTTGAAAATTTGCAGCCTAGGTCCCTGAGCACCCATCACTTATTGCATAAAGTGAGCACGAGAGCCTTCATCTATTGCTTCTCTTCGTATGTGTGGTTTTAAGCTTTGGGCTTTGTTACTTTTATCTTTGGAAAAAACATACCGAAGGGACAGGTTTTGAGTTTAGTCTCTTGTATCCGTAGTGATTATTCACAGAAGCTGTTGAAATGGGAGAATGCTGTATATCTACCTGTTTAAAGTATTGAAGTATTACAAAGCAGGGAACTTAGAACTCATCGTATCGTGTTAAATTCCTGAGCTGGATAATTTGGATTACATGAGAGTTCTTCATTTTGGAGTGTCGGTATTTTCCATACTATGTTTGTCATAGTTCTTGTGAGAGGTGTGTGAGACTGGAATTTATGAAACAAAATACTTAAACTGTTTTGAAAAACTGTTTTTTTCTAAAATATGTTAAACAGTTTTTTTTTCCTTCTGTTCTCAAAAAAAGGCAAAAAGAGTACATGAAAAACAGTTGCTTAGTACAAGACTGCAATCTCAGTGATACTGTCAAAATTGAATTAATGATGAAATGCAGTAATATGCCACTGTCCTTATCTTGATTGAATGTCATCAAGTATATCATCATGAGTAGGTTGGAGTGGGAGGAATAAAAGGTCAGACTGCAAACTGATAAATATTATACCAGCTGCAAGTCCAGGATTTTTATTGTGCTAGGAGGATAATATTAGGAAAAGAGCAATAAGCTCTCAGGTGCTGAATGCTGCGCTGCATCTTAATGAAGAGGCCATAATAGAATTATTTTATCAATTAGAATAATGAATGAAATATTTGCTGTTTTAAAACAGGACTTTTGAATAATTGCAAGTAAAAAGAAAAACAGCCTTTAAATATTGTTTGTTTAATCAAAATTAAGATTTTGAATGCAATTTAAGTTAACTTTTTTTTTTTTTTTATCAGTTCTGCATCCATTTAAGTACCCCCAGAGAGCAACTTTATGAGGGGCAATACAGCAATGCAAACACACTCTGGCTATAATCACGCAGCAGTGTGGGAAAAACAAAGGCTAGCAAGGTCTTAGTTTGCAAATCAAGTATACTTAACAGTTGCAACTTGCAGTTTGAAACAATTTCAAACTGGATGAAACAGATGTTCAGAATTGCTACCAGATCAGTTAGACAGCTACATGAAAAAGAGTGTGAAAGAATTTCTTCTGTTAAAAAAATGCCATCAGTTTACTCAACAGCTCTTGTAGTGGAAAGTATGAAAGTGTCTGTGAACACTTTCCAGACAGATCCATAAGAGAGAACTCAGAATTTGCACTAGGAGCATAATTTTATTAGCTATTAAATGTGATAACTGCAAAAGATGTCCACTGAGAGTATTTAAGTTAAGTGGGTGTTTAAGTAGCTGAAAAAATAGACGAATCAACATTTAGATCACTCATTGGAGGGTATCTGAAGAAAACCAGATGTTATATGTATTGTGAGATAAATGCAGTCCAATGTGTAACATGCTAATTAGTCCATTGCAGTTGATAAATTTGATGAATACATTCAGTAGAAAGTAGGAAGCATTGGAATCCTTCACACAATCAGCAAACTGGGTATGAAATTAGGGAAAGTAGGGCGTTGTGTTCTAGCAAGCAGAACATGGAAGACCTTTTCAGCTTTCAGGGTCCTGGTAAACAAGCTGGCTTTGGCTGTACCCCCAGCACCACAGAACATGAAGTAGAGAAAAGCCTGAAACAATCATTCTGCAGCATACAATGAGTTGCTTTGCCAAATTCCTACTAGTTGTAGCAATTGTGAAGATGCTTTTATGCCTAGATCAGCTCCTTCACCATTTATTAATTTGAGGCTGCAAACAGCAGTTTAAGGTGTGAACATAAGGAGCAGAAGAGTACAGTAGGAAATACTGTATTCCAGTCATCAGTGAGCCTTTTATGTCATTCTCTTAATCTGTGGAAGACAGAAAGCACTAGCAGTTTGTCTTTCTGACAATACAGCTCTGCAGTTCCGGAAGGCTTGCACTCAGTTTCTCCAACTGACAAAGGTGATAGCTGTCATGTGCCAGACACCAAAACAACATCAAGATTGAAAACTCCAAACTTAATGTTGTTCTACAACATTTGGGTGGTCCTGTGTGGAACCAGGAGTTGGACTCAATGATCCTTGTGGGTCCCTTCCACCTCAGGGTATTCTGTGATTTCTATTAGCTCTGCTTCTCATGCACATATCTATAATGATATAGGAACGTATACTTTTAAAAGCTGTAATCAAATAATATAATACCCTGCTTTCTCCTCAGGCATAAAGACATCTTTCTCTTATTTTGTAATATTCATTCTCATATATTAAATTCAATATATTGTCATGTTCCAATGGATTTTTAACAGGGGAAGGAACATATCCTCTGCACACTCTTGTGTGCCTTTCTGAACTCTGGCTATCAATTTGCGATGACACAAACGAATGAGGAAGAATGTCTACCTGGAAATACTGTGACAGATTCCTTTATCTTGGAGTACAATGGAAGAGTAGAAAAAAGGAATTTCAGAGAAGGAACAAAAACTGGTCTTTATCCAAGCCAGTGATCAAAGGCCAAAGTCATCTTTGTAGGCAATGATTTATTTTTTTCTATAATACATTTTAGGGGTTACATAGAAAATAGTTAAAGAACATTATATAGCATTGTCAAGCATTGGAAAGATAAGAAAAAAACAGATTAGGGACCGCATATCACATGCAGACTCAAATCAGCCCCCTTGTTAATCCAGCTGTGTTCTAAAAAAGGCAGGGTTTCCATGGAAATGTCTTTGTGGTGATATAACTCTTACAATACAGGTACCTGCAGGGCATGAGTCAAGGTTGCCCTCCATCATGATAAAGCCAATCTTTTCCTAACTTTCCAAAAAAAAAGTAAAGGTGCTTGACTTTAGAGAACATTGTTACTATTCTGTTACAACTCCTTGCCACCAGTCCTTCTGGTGTTAAAGATACAACCATTTTTAATGGGGGAAATGTGCGCTATTTCCTTTTGTTCAACATCTGAAGCACTTACTCGAGATCTTTCAAAGTTCATCTCAGAATTTCTTACTCAAAGTTTATTAATCTATGACCATATGAAATAGGATGTTTAGTTGGCTTAGGATCCCTTCATGGTCAACAAATGCAGATTATAAGCACTCAGCAAATATCTGAATTGTCCAGTGGAGGAACCTGCCTAGACTCTACAGACAGTAGGGGTAACTTTGTTCTGTAGTTTGTTTAGTTTGTTCTTCAGTCTGTGCTGAAGTCCAATATATGGAGTAGTGGAAATGCCTGTGTGTTGAAAGTGCATGCAAACAGTTTTCATGACGGATCTCCAAACCAGAATACATTAGACAACATCAACATAGATTCGTTAATTTAGAGTAATTTTGTCATTACATATACATTTGTTATGTATACATTAACTCCAAGATGTTTCCCATGTAGCTCTGCAATTCATAAATACGAAAATCAAGTCCTGTCATACTGTGAACTCGACTTACTGTGAAGGCAGAGCTAGGAGGAAGTGAGAACTCCTGCTTTGCATTTCCATGTGCATTCATTGCTTGGAACTAGGGCACAGACATAGATAAGTGTATGCTTTGCTACTTCTTCATGCCTGACTGCAGAAAGTCAGCAGTAGTGGGTTGGAGCCGTGGCATCAGCCTTTTGGCTGGTGGCCACGGCAGCTGAGCCGTCAGGAGCAGCATATCGTTCTCGCGTGCTGGCATATTCCAGCAGCAGATTGCTAACATCCCTCTCTTCCTACACAATCAAGAGGAAGCAGGGCAAGAATTGTAATTCACAGGTGTGTCTCTGAGTCACAATATCTCTTGGGGCTACTTTCATTGCTGTGCAGCTTTCACATCAGCTCAGGCTCAGATCTGTGCCTAGTCTGAGAAAGTGTTTACTAGGAGTGCATCAGATGTAGAAACAGTGGTCATGATAGAATTGGTTCATTTCAGTATGAATTCACATCATTCTGCAATGTGTTTTCTTTCCTTTTGCTCTATTTAATTTAATTTAATTTTCAACACATTTCTGTGTTGTAGCAGTTAAAACTTTGCCCATGTAAAACAAATTACAATAAAATGCTGGAAAAGGCCACTCAGAATACAGCCAGTGGTAGACTTCTTTTGGCATTTTACTTCTGAAAACACAACATTATTTTTCCTCTTTCCTGCCATTTGACAGTATCTCATGACTCAAAGTCATTTGTCATTTGTAAAACAGCACTCTCTTTGTACAGATACCCTGTTATGAATCATAAGAAAATTGTTCTACCCATATGAAATCTTATTAGACTACATCTGTACTTCACTAAGAATTATCAATTGTTCTTGTCCACACTTTACAATGAATTTTTACTGAATACTTTATAAAGGATTTTCAATGTACTTCAAGGCAGCGTTTTGAGGAGATGGCAATACAGAAGGCAAACGAACAACAGGGAAGCATAGTTCGGCAATTAAAATATTCTGCTTTTATTTTACTATCTATGTTTTCAAGCTTTTGCTGCAAAGCACATCATTAGGCACTTGCAATACCATGGTAGAGAAATTTGCGACTCATGCATTAAAATGCTCAAATTTCATAATACATCAGCTGCAAAAGATAAAGGACATGTTTTTTCAATCCAATGCAGACAGCTGTGTGCCCATTCTGCCCCTGATTTAAAAGCTGGCTGAATGCAAGTAATATTTTGATGTGATGCTAAACCCAAACTAATTCACCCTTTCTCTCAGTAGAGCGCATTCACTCATGTGCAGCCCAATTATAATCCAGCCATATGGCTCCCAAACTAGAGCTGGCTCAAATCCAGGCAGCTTGCAGCACAGGTGTGACTGTCTGCACCTGAGAGATAAGCATTAGTTCTGGGAAGTCTCATGTGTGGCTAAATAGTTGTGATTTTAGCAAAGAAAGACAGGGAGTGTCTTGCACAGACACCAGCTAGTTGTAACTAAAAGTCTTCAATAGGATCTGTCGACAGAAACTTGATCAATGTTCTGGATTTTAGTTTGGTAAAGAGCAAAATAGTTCAGTTTTAAATTTTTGTTGTTGTTGTTGTTGTTAATCGCATCTGGCTTAATATATACAAATGTACAATATACAATAGATGTTATAAACAAGTATACAATGTACTTGCTACTAAGTCCTTGATTTCTATAGCAACTTGGTGTGTGGTAGGCTGGAGGTTCACTGCCTGACTGATATTTATAAATTAGGCCAGGTGTTGTTTGATTCTGTAGAGTGTACATTTGAAAACCTGCCATTTTTCACATTGCAATTTTAATAGCAGTTTGTTACCATCACCTCCTTACAGCAATTAAAAAGAAGTCTCAGGGAGAGGCTTTACTGAAAATACTTTAATTACAGGCTGAGTTATTTTCCCACATCACATAAGCAAAACATAGTGTACAGTCCTTACAGCCTCCTCCCTACTTCCTCTGCTTTATTGCTTTCCATGAAACTTTCAAGAAACATAAATCCTTAGAATTTATCTTTGTGCTTCATTTCTGCAGAAGCATTACACTCTTCATCTTATTTACGTAGATCATTGAAGAAATAGCTTAAAGCCGTGTTGTGTTACAATTTTCCTACTGCTGTTCTTTCAAAGATCCCATTTCAGCATAGGACTAAAGCGGAGTTTTGAAGGTATTCTGGTACCTGAAAATACTGGTGCGCACTTCACAGGGATTTAAAAAAACACATGGTCATGAAATGTACTTAAGTTCCTTTATGTTAAAATATAGTGATACTTAAATTATATTAGGGCTTTTGAAAAACTGTCTGTCTTGGCCCATGTAACTGTTTATCCTTAGATGCACATGTATGTGTTCTTGAGGACTTTGCTGAACCAAACCAACATAAGCAGGCAACTCTGTGGCTATCTTCAATCTATACCGGATGGTGATCTATTTCTTTTCCTACATTCCTCTTTAAAAAGATGACTGAGGAGACCTGAGCTGAGGGAAAGATTTTGTAATCCCTTTTTGACAATTACCATTCTTCTTTCCTCTCCTTTTACATTTTGAAGTCCTCTATCTGCAATAGATCCAAAAGGCCTCATGTGAAGAAGGTTATGAAAAACAGATCTGTAGAGATGGGCTTAGATAATGTAACTAATTACAGAAACTCAGAAGGTTTACTTTTGTATATAACAATTGCGACTATTTCTTGGCATAACCTCTATTCTGGAGAGCCTTGTTTTCATGAGGAATTGGAAGATTTGGCTGCTGCTGTGATGTATTTGAGCCATTAGAGCAGCTTGCAGCAGTACAAAGATTAAATATTTTTAAACTGAAGCTACAGGCAAACAATTCATAGTGTCAGCCATGAGGAAAGTGCTTTCTATGTCCAGTAAGTCCTCTTTAAATTAGCTACAGTGTACCACTAGGTATGTGATGGAAGCTTTTCCAGTGTAAGACCCAAAGTGCAATTAATCCAACCTAAAATTCATTGTGCTGCTTTCTTTATTCTGTAGCACATATAGGTATATGCAGCTAGCTCTTTTGGTATTGAAATATAGGATCATTGGAAAACTGGTCAATAAAGATCTTTGGTGCAGGATTCATCTGATCTATCTTTATCTGCTGTGAAATATTTACTGCAAGTTGGTTGGTTAGGCTCCTTGAGTGTCCAATGGAAGGAAGAGGCCCCTCAAGAAGACCCCTCCTTGTGTCATCAGATGGTCAGCTAAAAACTATGAGATGCATTACCCTCCAGTGTTTCCTAACTTCTCAGCTGAGGGAGCCTAGATACCAAGCTTCAAATAAACCCTACCCCACACGAGTAGCTGTTGGTTTTGCCTCTGTTCTGATCAGCCTTGAGACATTTTCTCTATTCCTAGTAAATGGAGAGTTGCTTGCAACACTTAAGAAGCCATGAACATTCAAGACAGATAAAGCCAATACAAAGAAGAGGGAAATCCTCACTTCTCAGTCATTTTTCACCATAAACACTGAGGTGGTGAAGCTGGAAGCAAAATGAGTGGAATTTGCAGGGCTTGGAAAGTCAGGACTAAGCCTTTATGCATAACCTTGCCCAGCCAGGGATTGACTGTGTCGCTACTGTCTAGCTTTTAGGACATGCACCTTGGAGACTCCGTTGCGAAACAGTTCTGTAATTGACTTAAGTTTTACAAGCTGGAAAAGTAAAACAAGATAAAAGTCTATTTTGCAGCTGTGGGAATTATTTAAAAAAAATAGTTCAGTTCTAATGGCTGTTCTCTTTTCACAGCTACTTGCAGAGGACTGGCCCTTTGGTGTTGAAATGTGTAAATTAGTGCCCTTCATTCAAAAGGCATCAGTGGGCATCACAGTGTTGAGTTTGTGTGCCCTCAGTATAGACAGGTGAGACCATTTTTTCATTAAATTCTATAATTTCTTTTAAATAAGGGCATTGACTCAAATTCTGTCTTCCATTCACCTGATTTAATACTAATAAGCTGAATTTAAGCTAGTGAAATCAGATAGCTTTCTTTTTTTTTTTTTTTTTTAATACTTCTAATCTGCAAATGTGTGTTGTTGCTTCAGGTACCGAGCAGTTGCTTCTTGGAGTCGAATTAAAGGAATCGGAGTGCCAAAGTGGACTGCTGTTGAAATTGTACTGATCTGGGTTATATCGGTGGTATTGGCTGTTCCAGAAGCTATCGCGTTTGACATGATTACAATGGAGTACAGAGGAAAGGATCTCAGAATCTGCCTGCTTCACCCCACACAAAAAACATCCTTCATGATGGTAAGACACTGAAGTTTGTATCACAGCTCTCTGGAACAGTTCCTTCAATCTTCCCAATGTTCTGCGGACTGTAATGTTCACAAGTGTATGCAAAACTTATTTGAACACAATGTTCAAATGAAATACTGGCAAATTTCTGAAATATGTTGGTTAAAAGAAGAATATTCAGAAGATTATGTCTTTTTGTGGGCCTGGGGCATTTCATCTGTAATGTATACCTTATATGGATTCTTTTTGGGGACAGACCAACCAATTAGTTATAGTATACTTTTCAGAATGGCCAACATTCAATTCTNTTTTTTTTTTTTTTCCCTTCTAGTTTTACAAGCAAGCTAAAGACTGGTGGCTGTTTAGCTTTTACTTCTGTTTGCCACTGGCTATCACAGCACTTTTCTATACTCTTATGACCTGTGAGATGTTACGAAAGAAAAGTGGGATGCAGATTGCTTTAAATGATCACTTAAAACAGGTAAAAATTTATCCCTGACAACTTTGCTGACTATAGAGAGGATAACAATGATACCTTTACTGACTTTACTGCCACATCATTGTCTTGTTCCTGTGCGACAACTTCAAGATCACTACTAAAGAGTACTTCCGTAGCAGTGGTGCTGAAGAACTCATATATATATATCAGAGCCCCATCAGAAATCCAAGATGTTCACTGACAATCATAAGACACTTTTTCTCATTTGATGTTATTCCCTTGGATTTTATAGGTTTTATTTCTTCTTTATAATAATGAGAGCTGGATATTTTGTAATTAAAACTAAGACCACAATGTAATATAGAAACTGGTGCTGTAAAATTGTTAATTATTTTGAATTAATTTCATGCCAAACTGTAGTGAGGCTAGCAGTGTATCAGAACAAAACACATTCCAAAATACATTCCAAGTTAGTAGTGCACCAGAGGGAAACATCATACGTCATGGATTTAATTCTATAAATGTAGAATTAAACTACATTAGTACCATAGAGTACATATGTGATCCTTGCTTTTCTAATAGCCTTTTAGTTTGCATGCTAATTTGCAATGGTAGTGTAAATAAGCATGATCCTCTTACCTTAATAAAGCTGTAATTTAAATCTCTTGGGACCTTTAAAGTGTAAGGCCTGAGATCAAAGCACAAGAAAATGCAATTGAAAACAAGCTGGCATTTGAAAGTGATTAGGCAGACGATTATCTTCCTCATTTTAATTTAAATGACTGTTTTTATGTCTGTGATTTTTCATATTATTACTCATACTTCTGTAAATTAGAGATGCAGAGAACTGGTGCAAGACATCTAAAACAATAGAAAAGGTTAAGTATGTATTCCAAGAAAATAACGTACTCTGATGATGTTTCTTAACTCCTATATTGGTATGGTTTTTATATTGTTTATTAAACATTGGGATATTAGAAGGCAACAATGATCAAGAGAGAGACAGAAACTGTAATGATGTTCTTTCCAATTTGCATTTTCAGAGACGTGAGGTGGCCAAAACTGTGTTCTGCCTGGTACTTGTTTTTGCCTTGTGTTGGCTCCCACTTCACTTAAGCAGAATATTGAAACTCACTATTTATGATCAAAAGGACCCCAATAGATGTGAACTTTTAAGGTGAGACTATAAAAACAAAATACCTGTGTGCTGCTGACATTCTCCATAGGCATATTTGGATTTCCTAATGACCTAACTTGTTCTGTGTCCCTGAAGTTGTCTCTGCTTTCTCATCCAGTACATTCTGGTTTCACTCTGGTAGCAGAGTCAGGAAATTATGAGAAAGCCCGCTAACAGAGGGCTTCTGTCCTGTTTGCCTGGTCTTCTTCCTCATCCATTTTGGGACTGCTCTTCTGTCTTGTGGTGTTATGTGGATGGAGAGGGAAATTCTGTCCCCATTTTCCCTTTCAACTGAACAGCTAGGATTAAATCTGTTGAGAGAATCCTCCCACAAGTTAGGGTAATTGAATCTTCTGAAACTATTTTCATGAGAATGGTCTACTGATTCAAACTTTATTATTAAGTACAATTGTTACCTCCAAGAGCTACTCCTATTGATAGAGGTCCCTCTACTATTATATTTAATAGATCATCTTGGTTGAGTAAAGCTGAATACAATTTTTATAATTGTAAACCTCTACTAAGCCTTTTCAGAGAAAATGAGAAGAGTATCACTTATGTTAATTTCCACACAGCTTTTTTCTTGTGATGGACTACATTGGCATTAACATGGCTTCACTGAATTCCTGCATCAATCCAATTGCTCTGTATTTGGTGAGCAAGAGATTCCAAAACTGCTTTAAGGTAAGACACTGTTGGGAGCTGCATCTCTGGTTAAGAGACAATGTCAGCAGTAAAATTCATTCCATAGCACACACAAAGTGTTTGAAATGTTCGTTAAATTTTACTTTAAATTTCATTTGAGTTATGATAGGTATTCCCTCCCTCTCCTACTGAAGCTATGTAGAAAGGTATGAAAGGTTCATAGGGACAAAAACAGAAAGCAAAAGAGAGGAGCATATAATAAACCTTCCCGGCACCATGCTCATCGGGCTACATCACTTCCTGACTGGACCTGGCACATGGCCACTTTGAGAGCTCTGACAAAGCAAGCTCAGACTGCTCTGCAGAGATTCACGTAGCCATATCCTCTGCAGCCCAGCAGGGAGGACACTGACCCCATATTCCCCACATCCTGGCTGAGCACTTGAGTCAGGTACTTAGGTAACAAAGAGAGTACAAGTATTCCCTTGTGCCTTTCCAACACCAAGAGACAGACCTGCTTGTAGTTTTAACGTGGTTTGAGTGAATAGCCCCAGGCTATTCTGCATATAGGATTTAAGGCTCCATATAGGACTTAAGGCTCCATATAGGATTTGAGGCTCTGGATTGCAGCCCATCTCCCATCAGTCCCACAGCCTTCCAGCCACCTAGATCTATCTATCACCCAGCAGCACCAAACAGCACCACTGCTGATACAGAGCTCTTACATTGCCGCGCACAAATTCTTAGACTTTTCTTTTGTTGCCAAGCATTTAACAGTTGACCACTGCTAGGCTTGTTGCCTAGTTGTGTAAATTCTTTATGGGCTGTGTCTTTCAACTGGATGTCAGTCAGCTCTACATCTAGTAGCATTGTGATATCTCTCACATAATTACAACAGCACGTGTTACAGAAGCTTTAGTGTTGGTCTCATCTTCCCTGTCAACATTGCTGGCACCCTGAAAGAATCCCTGGGGCTAAAAACACACAGCAGATCAGGCCCTGAGTGTGGAAACAAGCGGTGTGTGGAAAGAAGTCTGGGCCAGAAACCACGTACCCTCCTGTCAGGATTCCAGATGGACTTTCAGCGCCCAAAGCCAGTCCATAGCATCAGCAAAATGACTGAAGTACATCTAGTAAACTGTGTGTAGCTTTTCAGTATTCTCCCATTTCGTTCTCTTTTTTCCCTCTAAAAATGAACTCACTCAGGAAGTATAGATTACTGTGTATAAATTTTTTACAAGGAAGATTATCAAAGAAAAGACAAGAAGAAGTCTAATTTTTTTTTGAGATGCATTTGTTGATGCATGTGGCCAGAACATTGCTCTTCCTGCCGTCCAGCACTCAGGTTGCTAATGGGGCACCAGGTAGTTGTCATTTGAGCAATGCAGAGCACAGCCTTGTTTCTTTGCTTACACCGCAATGCCAAAATGGCAGCTTACACGCTTTCCATTTCCTACTGTACCGCTGAAGAAAGGCAGTGTTTCAGTGCTTTTTACAACATGTGCAAAGCAAAATGATGCAAAATGTTTATTCATTTTATTTTTACAGTCATGTTTATGTTGCTGGTGCCAATCCAAAGATCTGTTGTCCCTGGAGGAAAGGCAGTCCTGTTTAAAGTTCAAAGCTAATGATCACGGATATGATAACTTCCGCTCCAGTAACAAGTACAGCTCTTCATAAAACAGGCGTAAAAGGTATATTCTCTTACGTTAATGCTGGAGCCTTTTTAAGTAAAAGTGGCAATTACTTTTAATGAAACGGTAACATTTAGAAAACTCTAGTTTTGTGTTTGCACAACAACAAAAAAAATAGAATATCATAAAAATAATTGCCCAAAATCTGTGTAACTCTCAAAATCACAGACATTTATAAAATTATCATTTATAGAACATGAGGAAAAGCATAAAAAGTCATTGTTAGCACTTGAATACTTCTGAATCAGCACTTCCAAATGATCCCCACTTCCTGTATATTAAACCATCGTTTGTATTCACTATAACAGTGGCAGGAACTGAAGTCACAGTAATTGCTAAGCAGTATAATGTAACTTTAATTGGATCAAAGCCAGTATTATATCTAACTCAATATATTATCTTTTATAAAGCAGATTAACCACCATCACTATTGCTTTGTTTTGTTTTGTTTTGTTTTTTTAAATAAAACCTGAAATATGTTGTAATGCAAGTTTAAATGTAAAAAAGTAGAAATTTTATCAGAGTTTTATAGAGGTAGCTAATGAAATATTAAAGGATGCAGTCCAGTTGAAAGCGCATTTCACTCTGATGATTGTTTATACCTATTACTGTTAGAAGTAATCTCCAAAACCTCTATAAATACCATTCTGTAGCCACTTCCCTTGTTCAGTGCGTTTGACAACACTTGGGTATGGTCCATTTCACTGTTCCCATGTAGTTTGTGTTTAATGGCAGCAGAGGAGAGAAAAACACACCAAAAGCAAAAATATATAGTAATAGAATCATACATGCAATGGCTAGTATTGGAAACTAGTTATTTTTTACTGAAAACAAATGATTGTATCCCTTGTAAATAGTGGGCATTCAGGAGCCTGGACAGCTTTCTCAGGATACATTTGTGACAATTTTCAACTGTTTTTGCAATCCGTATACTGTCCTGGGGCAAAATCCTTCAGAAATGGCAGGTCGAAAAAAATGTAACAAAGCAAAACATTGGAAGAATTTGAACATTTGTTTTCATATACATTTAAATCTTCATACAGAAAAATAATTCACAAACTGTAGTTCTAAAGAACAGTACTATGTAGCACACTCATCTTGATATTGTTTTAAAACGTTCTACTTCTGTAGTGCCATATTTATGGGCTTAAGAAGATGTGTGATTAGTTTCTGCTTCTGTAAATAGTTTAGTGAATTAATTATAAAGTATTAAAATATGGGCAGGACCCTGTAAGAAAGCAGGAAGATAAAGATGCCTGTAGTAAACACGATGTGTTTTGCCAGGAGCAATGCACATTTTGTACATACATGACAGGTCATTCTTTGGCTTTTCATTTCCTATGAATTTGTTGCAGATGTCCCCAAAGACTTATTAACATATTTTATGCACTAAGGCATGAGTTTTTCAAGGAAAAAAAAAAAAAAAAAAGACATGTTTTCAATAGGCATGGTATTTTATTATAATAAAATTATTTATCAAAACTCAGGAATTTTTTTTTTAATTTCCAAATTTAACATGTAAAGATTTTTACCTTTTTTTCCAGCCTTAACTAACTTCAGATTTTTTTTTTTCATAAAGTGCCTTAAATATGCTCAAGATGAAAACAGTTTTCATGAAATGTTCAGCCGATTTTGCCTTGGATGGGGTTCATCTCACCTGACTTGAGGTAGCTTACACCTTGCAGACAACTGAAAATAGGAGAGGTGAACCCCACCCCTGGTGTTGCCCCATGAAGAGCTAGTAAGTCTATACCTGTATAAACAAACTGAGGACATATGCACATGCCTTTAAGCATGTGCAAGTGTGTGTTTGTCTGTGTGTGTGTGTGCGTGTGTGCGCAAGTGTGCATGTTTTCTGCCATTAGGTTGCTGTTGCCATCTTTCTCTGCAGCACATACACCCAATTGCTATAATGCTGGACTTTTGAAGAACAAAACTTTTAATACATTTATATTTATAAAATATTTTTACCTTAACTTTCATGATAACTTTCTCGTGGGAAGCCATGAATATCACTTCACTTCACCCCACCTGCAGCTATTTCTGTGAAATGCGTTTTGTCTGTTAAGATTGGATAATCAGTTAAATCCTAAGTTTGATACTGGTCAGTGTTATTTTCATCAATTTTTATATCATTAAAATATTGTACATGTATATTATTGTTATTTTTATTTAAAATATAGCTGTTGTATTGGCAAGTGTGTAACACATTTTTCATTTTTCCTGAACTAACTCTTTGTTAGGACGAGTCCTGCTCAGTCAGACATTTAGGCTTTGCAAATAAAGATCATATATACTGCTGACTTTTTGGAGTAATATATACATATTAGTACACTTTTTGTCTTTTTTGCAGTATTTTTCAAAGCAGTATTTTTACTGAAGGTTTCATTTTCTATAATAAAATTTTCAGAAATTCTGCTCTCATTCACTGAAAAGAACACACAGGAGAGCTCAAATGCATTTGTGTTCTAGCTAAAATTATATCTCCAATACTGAAGACTGGCATTTCTTGAAGTCCTCAGTACAGGTCAATTCCTACGTCCACTGAAATCGATGAATGTTTAACATTCAATTCAATTAGAGCAGATTTAGGGCACTAGAAGAGCTTTTTAAAAACACCTAGCTGAAATCTGCTGCCTTGAATAAATAAAATAAAATAAAGAAGCTAAATACTCTCTTTTTTGGACAAGGGATTTGAAAAGTTAAGAAGAGAAAGAGGGTAAAATCAGCTGTTGGTGTAAAACAGCCTATGTAAGGCTCATTTTAGCCTCAAACAGAGGGTCGCAGGTAGCAGAACAACTGCAGAGAGGCACCCACATCTTTGTAGGAGTTCAATGTGGCGTGACAGTGTAAGAGGCATCAGTCCCAATGGCCTGAAGAGCTGACACATGATGAAAACAAATAAACTCGGAAGAAACTACAGCACAACTCTGTGTTTTGGCCTTCAGATGGTAGTTAGATATTACTTCTTCTGCCGCTCTGAATTCTGCCTGCATACAGCTCTCTCAGAGTTAGGGGAGGGGATTTCAGACTGGGTGGTCTGAACTGATACACTGGTAGTATACCTCAGAAAATCAAATGGAAAAGTCAATAGTAATGGAGCATCTACTGTGAGCTGTGGTATTTCACTGTCCCAGACAGTTCTTATTCAATTAAGACACAGTTGGCTTAGCAAAAGAATGTTGTTTGTACTGAAATAATGTTAAAAGGATTTTTTTTATTGTTCTGTATAGCTGTGTAAAATAATTCTATATTTCATTTTCTGTGGTCACTTGGAATAGGAACCTCTGTGGTTCAGACAATGTAAACAAACTAAATTACCAATAAAATATTCAAAATTTTGATTCATTAAAAAAGATGTGTCTGAACTTTTTTCTTCTCTGGGGTCTCATTTAATTATTTAACAGTGACAGGTAAAAAAGAAGTCAGAATTAAAAGTCAAAGCCTTTGGTCAGGATAGCTTTATACAGCTACTTGAAAACTGGAAAGAGTTCAGACTTGCATACGCATTGCAAAATTGTCTGTTTGTTGGAACAATCAGTCATGCCTATCTTTACTCTGCTTATTTTTGCTCAAAATGCCAGTTGCAATCTCTTCTCTCCACACCCATATATAGTCAGAAATCCTCCTGCATTAGGGACATAACAAAAAAAAAGGCATGAAACTTTAGACGTGCATGCATTCTATACTGGAATAAGCCTCATGAAAACCATCACCCCTTTGTATGATGACTAATTCCATACATATTTCAATTTACCTTTCCTAAAGCAGTAGAAAGTGCTATCAGTGTAAATATTCTGTAGTTGGTCAAATATATAACTTTTAATGCTTGCAGTATTCCTACATCCCAAAATATATTTCCTGTTATTAGTGTTTGGTTCCAGATAGTTAGGTTTCCTTCTGTTTAGCTGGTGACCTGCTGCATCCATATAGATTTGTCTTTTTTCCTGGTCCCAGGACCTTTATCACATAGTTTCAAATTTCCTGTGCCTGGAACAGAAGCACCTGTAGACATGAGATCCCTTGTAAGTAAATGTTCTATTTAATTCCTCTCACCACCTCTTCACTTCTTTTCCCTTCATCCTTGGTCCTCAGTAAGGCTATGGTCCAAAGTCTTCACCAACCAACTGTTCATTACAAAGTATTTTTTGCATATTTCTTTTGATATCCTACAGCTTTACATACTTAGACCATGGTGTTCACAGCCCAGCTAACTTACTCCTTCGCTACAATTTGCTTTTCTAACTGTCTCATCCACAGTTTTATCTCTTGCATTCTTGATTGTTTCATTTAGGGGATTAACTGTGAAGCATGTTGTCAGTTTTCTAAACATACTAGAATTTTTATAGCAACATGGCTCTACAAGTAGTTTATGTTCTTTAAATACAGATTCACGCTAACCACTGAGGAGTGTATAGTTGGCACTGTGGTGTTGGTGGAGCAGGATGGTCCAGCTGGCAACTTGTGGCTGGGTCTGGTCTGTGGAGTGGTTCAGATTTTACTACACCTTCCTGTAGGAGGGGATGCCATCCAAAGGGACCTGGATAAGCTTGAGAAGTGGGCCCATGTGAACCTAATGAGGTTCAACAAATCCAAGTGCAAGGTGCTGCACCTGGGTTTGGGCAATCCCAGAAATGAGTACAGACTGGGTGGAGACCTCATTGCGAGCAGCCCTGTGGAGAAGGACTTGGGGGTTCTGGTGGATGAAAAGCTTGACATGAGCCAGTAGTGTGTGCTTGCAGCCCAGAAGGCCAACTGCATCGTGGGCTGCATCAACAGAGACATGGCCAGCAGGTGGAGGGAGGTGATTGTCCCCCTCTACTCTGCCCTCGTGAGGCCCCACCTGGAGTACTGCATTCATCCCTGGGGTCCCCAGCACAAAAAAGATGTGGACCTGTTAGAGGGGGTCCAGAGGAGGGCCACAAAGATGATCAGAGGGCTGGAGCACCTCTCCTGCGAAGACAGGCTGAGGGAGCTGGGGACGTTCAGCCTGAAGAAGAGAAGGCTCGGGGGAGACCTCATTGCGGACTTTCAGTACTTGAAGAAGGCTTATAAAAAAAGATGTAGAGTGACTTTTTACACATGGAAAATAGTGAACAAGGGGGAACAGTTTTAAACTAGAAGAGGGTAGATTTAGATGAGATGTTAGGAGGAAATTCTTCACTGTGAGGGTGGTGAGGCACTGGAGCAGGTTGCCCAGAGAAGCTGTGGATGCCCCATCCCTGGAGGTGTTCAAGGCCAGGTTGGATGGGGCTTTGAGCAACCTGGTCTAGTGGGTGGCATCCCTGCCCATAGCAGGGGGTTTGGAACCAGGTGATCTTTAAGGTCCCTTCCAACCCAAACCATTCTATGATTCCAAAGAGAAATTGTTATGAAACCATTTTAAAATTTTGTTATTTTGTTGGTAATTTAAATATATTTCATATTTTTGTATTTTGTGTAAGCATTTTATGTTTTTTTATAGAGAAAAACACTCTTTTTAGCAAAAAATTTTAGAATTTTATGTGAGATGGAAACAGACTGTGAAATGTGAAATGAACCAACAAATCAATATTCTGTTTCAAACACCTCCATAGGTTATGAAGATACTGCCTGTAGGGCTAACTACTCCAATTCTCTTGTAAAATTTGTTTACTTGAATTTCATGCTAGGGAAAAAACAGGCAAGGAATATGCGTGTCCCTGGTGAAGTCGTTAATATTCGCAATTCACTTAATATTCAGTACCTTGGAAGCACTGGATCTTTGTACAAGTGTTCATACTTAAGCTGAGGTGTTTCAACAAAAGTCTTCATAAGAAAAACAATGTTTCATAAATAGTTGAGATCATCTGATATTTTTTTACGTGTGTAGTTTATGCAAGAGAATTTAACAAATTCTTTTTTAGTTGACTAAAAGAATAAATTGATATTGCAATGATATACAATACAAATACATTTAATAATGTATTAATTATATGTATAATGTATTAATTTAATTTATATATTTTGAAACATACCTATGAATATGTTTTTATCTGTACATACATATATATACACATATATTACATAAGTGCAGGTGTAATTACATTTACCTTTATTTTATTTTTATTTTTATTTATTTTATTTTTATTTTGGTTTTTATTTTATCTGTAATTTCATTTACAAATGATCACAGTGAAAGAAGCAGTGAGAAGCTATAGTTGGGAGTAAAAATGCCAGAAATTTCTAGTGTATATGATTTGCCAAGATATCCACAATTGCCTACTCGAATTTACAGCTTTGATACAAATAACCAGTTTTCCAACAACTTGAGATCTGAACATGATTACTCCAGTTTTTCCAATGAGTAGTAAAACCTGGAGTACAATCACGTTTCATGGCACTCTTACAAAAGAGCAGGATTGCCAACTGTGGGCTCTTGGCCAAATTCCAATTTAAATAATTACAATCTGATTCTTCTGTTCCTCTTTTTTCCTATTAACTGCAATGTGGTGGAGAAGAGCGTACTGCTCTGTTTTGCAGTTTCGCACTCTGTATGGAGACATCTGCTATGTCTCACATGGGAGGTGACTATTTCAGTGCTAGAAAGTGGGAGAGTTCCAAATCCTCTGTTGGTTTGTAAAGTAGTTGGGGTTGTTTCAGAATGAAAAGCAGAATTGAAACATAAAATCAGTATCTTAACACTCAAGGTTTCTTTCAATATATGTCAACTCAATGTTAAGTGGATCTGAATCACTTCTTTTTTTACTCACTCTGTTAAGGAGTTTTATAAACATAAGCTTTAAAAGGCTTTTAAGTTTTTGTGTATCTGTTATTTGTATTGTTAGAAAGATTTATTATGATCTAGAATCCATTAAATAGTACTAAAGCACTTTAAATAGGCATTAGGCATGTCTACAAGGTCGAAAGTAGAAAGTCAGGAGCTGCAGTGTGCACCACACTAGGGCTAAGGTAGTTGTATCACTTCCAGAGCAGAACAGGCTAACTTGTATTCAGCTCAAATCTTGGGTAGAGTGAGCTAGTGTCAGTTTGCTTCCATCCACACAGGTGGATCCTAAGTGATGCATGAGTACTTACTAAGGCAAGTGTTTGAACCATTAGCGTATACAAGTATAACAAGATCATCATTCCCAGTTTCATGCATTTATTAAAAAACACAACAAACAACAACAACAACAAAGATCACGCCTTGAGCAATTTTGAAGTTATGGAATTTTATTGGTTTCTTGTTTGCTCACATTCAGAAATTTCAGAATTCCCAATGGAAAGAAAGTATTTTCCAACCAGTGATGCTTGTGAAGTAAAAGATGGTTTGGAAATGAACTTGATTTGATTGTATTTGTTTGATAGAATCAGTGTAGAACTGACAGCATTGATTTTAAGGTATTTCATTACTTGGATACACATTGGATCATCTGACATTTGAGGAGAGGCTGAGAGAGCTGCAACTGCTTAGCCTGGAAAGAGAAGGCTCTAGGAGGTTCTCATCAATGTATATAAAAACCTGAAGGGAGGGTGCAAAGAGTACAGAGCCAGACTCCTCCCAGTGGTGTCCAGTGAACAGACAAAAGGCAGCGGGCAAAAATTGAAACACAGGAAATTTCATTTATAATAAAAACATTATTTACTGGAAAACTGAAACAGGTTGTACAGAGAGGCTGTGGAGCTTCCATCATTGCAGATACCTAAAACCGAACTGGACACAGCCCTGAGCATCATTCTGTAGGTTACCCTGCTTGAAACAAGTAGTTTAGACTAGATGATGTCTAAAAATCTCTGCCAACTTCATCAATTCTATGATTTAAATATAATCTATCACGTACATCATCACTTTCAGAACCTATAAAAGCTTCCACTGTTGGAGAATGGACATTTGATGAGGCAGATAGGTTACTGCATTAGAAAAAAAGTGGAAATCCCATTTTCACCCTTACCTGTGCCTATTGCAATCCTGGTCAAGTCACTTTTCTTCAACTAAAAAGATACTGGGAGATCCATAGATATAGAACTGATGTTTTGATATTTAGCATTAAGTATGAATAGATGAACTTATGACAACAACAGTCCATGGACATTTTGGAAAGCTTGTCTTACAACCTACTAAAACTGACTTAATTGTTGTGTGATAGCTGTACAGATGAAGTCAATGGAAGTTTACCAGGCAAAGATGTGTTGATGTGCAAGAGAACTGATAGGACTTCCTTAGAAAAGACCCTTCAGGGCTGTAATTTTTTCAAGGATACCATGGGAACGTCATGCTCTAGTTGACATGTTGATTTTATGAGAGCTGAACAAGTTGAATTCTGCTAAGTTTTTTTTTTTTTTTTTTTAATTGTGGGCAAATGCATGTTAGGAAAAGTGCAAATAATGTGAGGTAGGTATGTTTCGTTTTTAGTTTAAAAGAAATATTCAAAATCTACATGTCTTCTTGCTGTAGACTCTAGCATATCTGGGTTTTATCTACCCTTTTATAGGCTTCAACATGGATTAAGTTATGATTATGTCTCTCAGAATTTTATACTTACTGATAATGCATTGCATTGATTAACTCATTGCATAGTAAATAGGAAGCCATGATGTCTCAAGACTTTCTTTTTCTGAAGGATTTTTTTCCATAACCTGATTAAATATGATGAACCTAGTGTGTCTTTTGGAGCATAAGAAGCAAAATAATACCTTATTTGTAAGGTGACTCTAAGGATAATGTATACAGTTTTCTCCATTTTGTCCCGTTAACAATTGTATGCATTTTGAGTGACCTTGAAGTAGTAATTCTGTTGTTCAGAAACCTTTGATTTTGCTGGGCTTCTTGAAAAGCAGGAAGGAAGCTGTGAAACACACATCATATATATACAGATGTCAAGTACATTTAATGAAGATAAGCAGATGCATTCCTTAATAGTAATTAAACAAGAGGAGGGAACACATTGTCCACTTCAATTAAGAATATTCTCTTCAAGGCTCCCTACCTGACAAGGAATGACACCTCATTTATACCAATATGTTTTTTAAAAACCCTTAAAATATACAATGTATTAAAAACAACAGACTTCTATATGATACAGGATTATAGATTTGCAGCTGCAACTGCAGTGTAAGTAGTTCAAGTTTGTGGCTTATTTTGCTATAACAAGCACACAATAGACACTGACAAACTAGTATTACAAATTTTGAAAGATATAAAAGTTATCTTACACAGGAATTCCACAACATGTTTATCCTAAATATGACTCTCCTTTCAATATGTCCCAGAATGAGATTTTTCTCTTTTTTACAATGTTATCATGATGCTCAATAATCTTTACACGGTGATGCATTACCACACCCTGACCTTCTCGGATTGTAGCTGTGTAGTTTCGCACTATTGATTGCAAACCACTTTACTGGTCTCTAATTCGTCAAGACAGTTTTGAATTCTAATACAATAGTGTGCTTCCATATTCTGTCATATACATGTGCACTACCTGTAATCAATCCAAGTCAATTGTAACAGTACAGACCAGAACCATGTCCACAGATGATCCTTGCAAGGTTTTACATGAAATGAACTTGATAGAGACAGTTCCTAGTTAAGGGCGGTTTTTAAACCCAGTTTAGAACAACTTTATAGATTACTTTTTAGATAAATCTTCTTCAGGGTGTTCATGAGACTGTCATGTAAGACAAGGTCAGAAGTCTTGACAAAGTCAAAGTCTAGCCTCTAAGATGGTCAGTCCTTATTTGTCTCATGTAAATCAAATGTAATTTCACCACCACCACCGCCTATGTAAGGTCTTTTGCACAAAGCCTTATTTCTGTTCCTGTTCTTGCTGTTTCCAAGTGATACTGTAGTGCCTCCTGCCCACTTTGTACTCTGATTTTGAATAAGATGGATTGCGAGACATAATAGGGGAGGAACGAAAAATTAATCCTATGGCTACAGTGGCTATCCCCCAGGACATTACTTTGACAAAACTGTCCTCTGGGATCTCCCTTTCTCTCAAGCAGAAAACAAGCAGAATTGGTGTCCTTGCCACTGCTGCTGCTTTGAGCACAGTCAGCTGGAGTTTCTGGGCCTGAGGAAAGAACTGGGTTGTTTGCAAGGGTCAGGATCCACAGTGTTGAACTGAGCAGTATTTAAAGGAGCGGTGTTCAGGTAGGGGAACAGGCAACACAATGGGGTTTTAGAACAAAAATCTTGGAAATCTATTCTTAGATACTTGGTTGCTGAAACTACAACAGAAAAACACTCAAACAAAAAAGACAGAACAGTTTCTGATGCAGCTACTTGGTATATAGATTATTTCCTGTGGCTCATGGTCTTCAGGCTTTAAAAGGCACAGAAACACTTGCTGTCAAGGCCCATGGCCCTTAACTTAGCACAAGAACCACTTCAGAGCGCCAAAGATTTCTCAATAGTGTTCTACTGCCATCTCTGTTAGATATGCATTGGGCACTATATGATGGTGTGGACCACTCAGAAGTTCACACCTTAACATCTGTATCAGACATTGGAGGACACTTCAAATGAAGGTTCCAGTTTAGTTTCTTCCAAAGCTAATCTAGTTTGAAACCACTGAAAGTGCTCTGACACCCAAACCAAATCCCAGCAAGTAAAGAAAATCAAGTGCTTTCCTTCAAAACCCATCCTACTGCTCTGAACCAAGCAGCTGTAATAGAGACCAAAGCAGTTACTTTAGGAAGATTGATTCATGAGGCACCTAAAATTTGACACATACTTCTCCATTAGCCCATCTTGATTTAACCCACATAAACTTTTACTCATTTTATATCAGTCCCCAGCCTTCTCTCCTCTCTACTTTTTCTATAATTCCTTTTCATTATTATTGTTATTATTATTAAAGTGTTTCTAGGCTTGCATTTAGTGAGAGAGCAGCAATTTTAATTCTGAGGTTTCATTGCATATTTATATATTCAGATTTACTTGAGGAATGCTTTTTTAGACAGATGTTGAGAGGTTCCAAGTGACTATCATGTCTATGAACCCTTGTTTGAGGCAGAATAAGCAACATACCCCCTTAGCCCAAAGAGGTATCATGAAATCAGAGAATATGCCTGTGAAATTCCAAGGATGAGATCCAGTAATGCAAATAATTACTTGCATGTTACAAATATTTATTTGGAGTAAATAAGGTTCTGGTGCAATGAGTCTCCTACTGACTGATATAAACAACTACAAACAAAGGTGAAAAGGTTTCCATTAGATTTTTGTTATTTTACACAGTTTTGCAGATTTTCATTTTCATGTCATCTATTTCCTTTACTCAATATAAATAATGTCACAATAAACCCTCTGTTCAGTGTTTCTCCTTATGATACAAGTAGGAACATCACACACATTAGAGCCAAAAAAACAGGAATAGTGTGTCATAGTGTGGCTAGTACATTAAGGGAACCAGACACCCTGTGCTGTCTCAGCTATCATTGGTATCTGGATATGTAAAACATTTTAAAATACTAAAATGCAACTTACAGTAATGACTTTACCTTCATTAAAGAGATAAGCACTTCATTGCAGCCATTTTTTTAGTACCTGGAAACATACTTGCTTATCGTCTATATTGAACTGTACATACACCACACAGCTGCACAACCCTCATTTGTGTAGAGCCAGCTCTGCAAAGGGAATCACCACAGTTACATTACCACAGAAGATTGATTGGCCCTTGTGCCAATTATGGTTAATTAGCCAAGCTCATTGTCAGAACAGCGCTCTTGCACTGCTCATCAGATCTAAGGTAGTATCATTCCTACATCACACCATATAGATATAGACTAGATTGCAGTGAAGAATGGACATATCCATACAGTTGTAGATAAAGGGCAGAAGGCCTCAAATATGCTTGTTCAATCTGATCCCATCCATGACAGAGGTCACAGAGCTTCACAAGAGTTATTTCTGCTTCAGGATAAGTAGTCCCCTTGAAAATTAAAGCTTATCTTTAGAGAAATGTCTAATCCAGATTTAAAAACTGCTAGTGATGCTACACTTCTTTGGTGCGTGAATTTAGCCACTAAATTATTAGTGGCTAATAGCAGATTATTAAGGAAAAAAACATGCTTTTTTTGTTGTTTGTTTGATTGATTTTTTTTAGTTTCAGAGGAGCTTATCAGACCTTTGACTGCTGGACTGAACAGTCCTTCACTATTTGTCCTGCTTTTGTGTACCATGACGAGTTATCCTTGAGTCATCATGTTGATAAACTAAGTAGATTGAACTCCTGGAGACTTTCCAGGTCTTTAATATTCCCATGACTTTTCATTGACCCTTCTCCAAGTTATTCACATCCATCACGAACTCTGAACACTAGAACTGGACACACTATTCCA